>VXBL01008148.1:346117-367937 GCA_013400195.1 Aramus guarauna
TTAAGCAATGATGTAGTCTGTTGGAATGAGTAGTGGACAGAGTCACATGTCTCTAAGTAGTCTGTAAGCACTTTTCTGTGCTGTGGCATTCAACGTTTTAGAAACTTCTCTGAGCAATACCATGTATAAGTAACTTGTTCTCTTATGTTCTCTATATTTAGTAAAGAAGCTTGTTTGGAACCCCACTGTGCTCATGTGGTTTCTTTATATAATTTGGTTGTATAATGAGAGAAAAAGACAAAGCAACCCATAACATGCCCAATATTGTACAGGACACAAATGAAGATGGTATCTGCTGCCAATGGTTTACTGTCCAACATCTCCAACTCGAACATTACTCTCTTGGATGGACCCCCACCTCCATATGGAGTTCTACAGCAGCCAATGGACTCCTTCATATACACTGGTCTCTGCATATGCAGTTCATTATAGGGCTGTGGCCCAAAAGACATACATGAGAAAGAAAACAGAGAAGTGAGGAGGGAATACACACATTTCAGTTGGCATATTCAAAGATAGCTCAAAGACATGTGATTTCCATTAAAACTCAATTGAATGTCACTTACAGAACACCATTTTGGCAGGTGACATACAAAAGGAACATCCCCCCTGACAGAAGTGTTGGTAACACTCTTTGCTATTCCTGTAAGGTACATCTGTGCATTCTAACCAATGTAATTTGCAAAGAAATACCTTAATAAAAGGAATAAATTTAACTGTTTGAAGGCTTCCCATAGAAGACTGGATTATAAATAAACTTGTAGCTATATTTTCAAATTATTTCCAAAGGCAGTTACACCTTAGCTTGGGTAATGCCAATAATCTGAAAAATTTTAGACTGTTCTACACCTTTAATGTGCAGCATAAAATGAACTAAGTAATATAATATTGCTTGCAGTTGTACTTTACATATAGTCCAAGTTACAGCCATGGAAACAACTTCAGCAAGGGACAACAGAAAAGATTTTAATGCACATGAATAAAATCGGTGTCTTTGAAACAAGTGAGTGGTGTGGGAAATACACTTCGACTGAGATTTCAGCTTCTGCACAGGAAAAAAAAAAAAGAAGTAACCTCCTAGGATGGAATTCCACTTGTAGGGATTGTGGTGCTAGGGACAAGACATGGAGGAAACTGCCTCTGTGAGAACCAAGTAGTAGTAATTACCTTTCATATTCCCAAATCTTCCATCTGCAGAGATTATTGAAGAAGTACAGTGAATCTGTCTAGACCCTAATAAGGTATTAGTAGTATTTTTCAATTTCTTTTTCTGTTTTCCTTTCAGGCTGATAACAGCTGTTACTACAGCATGGGATTTGGAGTGGACAGCCAGCTTAACATGAATTTTCACCAGTCATGCACCTAATACAATTATTTAGATAGATAGATAGATAGATAGATAGATAGATAGATAGATAGATAGATAGATACATGCATGCATACATACATACATACATACATACATACATAAAAAGCTGGGGAGGGGAACAGGATGGAGGACACGGACACAAAGTGACAGGGTGGAAAGAAGAAGGGTAAAATGAGATACTCTGTGTAAGAAAAGTGGTGTTCCTCCAGCTCATGATACCTTCAAAACAAGACTGGATACTTAAGTGCAAACCAAAATATTCGGTTAAAAAGAAGCCTATAGTTTGTGGAATGTAACTGCTTACATTATATGGCAGTTCAAGCTAGATAATAATGGTGTCCTTTCTGTCCTTAAACCCTTTGATTCAGTAGGTCTGCTATCTAATTAATAAAAAGAATCGATCTCCCTTTATTCAAGGATGATTATGTGTTGCTAGTGCACATCAGTGTGTAAGATTTATTCTTACTTAGATCCTAAAATTAATCTCACTTCCTTTTTGATAGTACAGCTGAAGGAAAGAATAAGTAACAAACACCCAAAATAGCGAATTCCTGAGAAACATTAGTATCAAGAAAAAAAAAATAAATACAAAAAAATAGGATTGTGTTCATAAAATAAAAACATAAACATTGACACTGAAATGTACTTTAAAAAAAATTTTAATATTCTACCAATTTTGCCTTTCCTCAGGCTGTCCCGGTAGTGTACATGTACCAAGAAGTTCCAGCATTGGGGTAAGGTGGAAAGTAAAACTTAACTCAATGGCTAATCAGCGCATCATGTTCCACCACCCTTGCTGAATTACATTTTAAAGCACTGGGGCACAGAGATGTTACAAGTGACTTGCCCATGGTAACACAGCAAGTACCAGAAAATCATGTGAAGGCTCTGACTCGCCTCTGGTCTAAGAGGAACTGCTGTTAGAGATTGCTTCCTTTGGAGTGTGTGTGCAACTCACGGCATATATCTGTTCATCAGGGTAGCTTGCTTTGCATTCGGAGTGACACGTCCTTGGAAGTGCATGTGCTCTGCTGTGCAAACATGGATATGCATGAAATAGAAAAAAAAAAGAAAGAGAAAGAAAAAAATTAAACATCATTTAGTGGTTGGAAGTTATTTCCAGTTTGCAACCACTGGAAGGGTTGCCTGGAGAAAACTTTTCCCTCTGTTATTACAGAATAATAGCTTGTGGATGCTGAAAAACAAACACAACTTGTGGTTTTCTTTTAAGTTACACTGCAGGGCTATCTCCTGCTTAGCATTTTAGCATCATGTTGTTTGGGAAAGGTCACGTTTTTACTTTCAAGACACCATTTGTCTTCAGTCCCCTCTTCTAATCTGCAAATAGTTACCCAATACTTTTGGGCAGGAAGCCAAGTACTTGGTTACAAAAGCTGCTTCAAGTGGCATTTTACTAATCATGGAGGTCTGTATTGTGTTAAATAAATACAGGTAACTTCGATTAAATGATATTTTTGCTTTTACTGAAAGTGGAAAATATCGGCCACAGTATGGCAGTCACCGGTGTCTGCAGCTTCAGGCCACAAATTCCTATTTAGGTGATAATGAGTTAAATAGTTACCTAGAACTTACTGTCACTGTTTTGGGATTTTTAAGCAGCTCGGACTATCTCCAGTTACAGCAGCCTGCAGTATATTCTTTCAGCTAGGGTCAAATTCTGGTATTTTATTTACATCAAGCAGCATGTTTCTTTCAGTGTCTTTACTGGAAGGATTACACAACATTGAAAACGTGATTCCATTTGATGCCAAGGTTGCAGACTTACTATTAAATCACCAAGTAAGCTGTGTTGCAATGACACTACGCTGTTTTTACACTATGGTGATGGATAATAACACCTTGACTACTCACTCTGTTTAGGTCCATTCATCCACCAGCCCATATATTTCTCAGATTAGCTCCTAGACAGAAATAATAGAAATAGACCTCTCAACCCCTACTTTTAGATGTTTTTGCTATTGTATACTGTCTTTACCTTTTAATATACTGTTCCTTCTATGCTGCCCCTAAAAATAAAATGAGTTTTTCCACAGAGGAGTTGAGGATAGTTGCTGAATACTGCAATGAGATCTCTATATAAAGTGCAGAAATTGTATTCTCGGGTAAGAAAATTCTTTACAAAAGAATTAAAGAAAATAAAATCCTGTTTCTTCTTATCTGTATTACCAGTTGCTAGCAATTCAATCAAACTGAAGTATTATTATGTCCTCTGTGGTGAGACATGAGGTCTTCTATTTGGGGTGTGTGTGTGTGTGTTTATGCAAATATGAACTGTCAATTACGACAGAAGTGCTCTGTGAAAGATTAAATCAGACTTTGAACTCAGTGCACAAAGATTTATCATACTACAAGCTATATCTTTCCAAGTAAGTGATCACAGAAGTTCTAAACTGGTCTTTGAGAGCTTAGTACTGAACCAAGCAGAGGGGCAGAAATAGATTACAGTTTCCAGAATTATTTCAAAAGTAATGGGGCAATGAGTCTATTGACTTTGCCCTGAAAGACACGAGCAAACTCTGCCACAAAGCCACATCCCACCCAGGTATAGTCAACCACAAAGACAGATGACTTGTAAGGCTGTACAAGCCCATGTCACAGCCGTGCCACTCCCCATCAGCACAGCGGACAGGCAGAGCTCACTCCCATCTGCTCAGGTGTCAGTAGAAATATCTTTTGTTTGGCTGCAGAAGACCATTTCAACACATCCACTGCTGGCATTGCCTGCTAGTATGACACACATGCTAGCGTACATGCGGGATTAAATAAAAAATTAGCATTGACCATTTTTTTATACCAATGGGAGAATTGTCAACTTTGATTGAAATTAAACTTGGTCAAGACTGCAAATCCTATCCCACCATAAACAAGTTTCTTTTCTGTGTGGAAAAATAAAAGTCATCTTTCCTCCTATTGGCTCTTCCAGTTGCTTTGAAGAATGTCGATGAAATGCTGATTTTCGAAAAGTGGTATTTTTTCTACTGAACAAATTAACAACTAGAAGAAAGATTAAGAAGAAAACTTATAGTGGAATGACTGAAAGATCTCAACTTTAAGCTTTTTTTCACCCAGAACAGGAAGTTCTGAATATTATGCGTACCAGCATCAATTTTGGCAACTTTTTTAGTAAAGTAAAAAACAACTGAACAATAAAAATTGACCTTTTATTTTGATGCTTTCTAAAATACTTAATATTTAAATTCAAAATTGTTTAACTTTAAAATACTTTGGAGTCATTATTAATAATAATAATACTTCTTAAGAACAATACACTTTGAAACATTCTGTTTGGTCTGAATTTTACTTCTCATTACTCTGTTTTTTTAAAACAGTTTTTTAAATAGCCACCAAACAAATCAACATGTTACCCCTAGCTCTAGGAAAAAGAATCGACTCCACAAATGACAGTTTCACAGGATCTCTGTGTGACACCTCGGTTATCTGTGCAATTCAGCTGCTTGAGAGACCTCCCAGGTGCAAAACATCATGGCAGTGGTCAGTGTGTTGCAAAACTCCTGCTCTGTTACAGGAAAATCTCTTCACCTTCTCAGCTGCAGAGGGCTGAACTCTGCACCCTTCCAGCATTAAAGGCTGACCACATACTGGTCTACACCAGCAAGAACATGGCTGGTAGATCAAAGGAAAGGATTCTTTCCTTTGATTCAGCATTCATGAGGCTACAGCTGGAACACTGTGTCCAGTTTGGGTCCCCCAAAACAAAAAAGTCATTGGTATACAGGAGAAAGCTCAGTGGAGAACCTTCAGGATGGGTAGGGGTCCAGAGCATGACACATGAGGAAAGGCTGAGGGAGCTGGATTTGCTTAATCTAGAGAAGAGAAGGCTAAAGATAAATCTAATTGTTCTCTCCAAATATCAAGCAGATGTAAAGGAGAAGGATCTAGACACTTTTGGCAGGTGCACATTGAAAGGAAAACAGGCAATGGACACTAAGTTACAAAAATGGAGAACATAGCTTGATACAAAAGAAAAAAAAATCATAACTAAGGAAAATAAACATAGGAACAGATTTCATAAAGTTTCTGTGAAATGTCCATCCTTGGAGATACTCAAAACTTGAGAAGACAAGGCCCTATCCTTAAAGCAACCAGACTGAATTTGGACTCTAGCCCTCTTTAAGCAAGGGTTCTGACTCCCAAGGTTCTTTCCAACCTAAATTATTCTACATTACTACAGTCCAAGAGATTATTATTATTATTAATTAATTAATTATTTTCCAGAGTGGTACATTTTAAGGAATTATAGTTCATTGCTTCATGTTTCAGCTTCAAAGTTACAGTTTGCACGCAGCCCATTGATCATTCCTTCATGAAGGTGATTGAATGCAGGGAGCTGTGGAAGGTTATGGAGATGGTTTCTAATAAAACTTACTTTCCTGTAAGGTCTTGCCTGAGACATGGAAGAATGGAAAAGTCATGACAAGAGGTTGGACCACTGTTAATAGGAAACTGTTCTACATAGATGGGATTCATTACCTGGCAGGTCTGTTAGGGTGAGGATTGAGAAAGAATAGAAAATTCTTCCAGTATTTGATATAGGTCTGAGTATTAAGAGGATCTGGATGGGAGCTGGGGGCTAGTTGCTTATTCTGGAATAAAAGTCTTAACTAGTTTTTACATGACCTAGATCAAAAATTACTGTAATAACTCATGGAAGACTGTGAAAAGAGTAAGATCCTCCAAGTAATTAGACAAGAAGAGTGAACACATGGCAAAATAATGAAGGTCATCAAATAGCTTAAGGAAGGCAGTTTTCAGGGAATTTTAGGATGTTTGGTTTCAAGGAGGCTTTTATGAATGAGACTTGCTCAAAGTAGAGACACTCTCTAAGGAGCACCTGGAATAGGGTAAATAGGAAAAAAATCACTATGTGCACTAATAATAAAGTCAGGTGATATGATTTCTTGAGTGAAAGCAACAGCCCCAGCTGGAATGCTTTGGGCCTGGGGTGACTAACGCTCTCCCAAGGGATCCCTGAGCCAAGGAACTGAAAAGAAGATGGGAGTAAGATGTAAGGAACAAGGTTTCTATAGAAGAGGTGGATACAGAAACTGTTCTTGGATTAAGCAATCATGAGCTGATAAAAGTGATTTTAGAACTACAAAACAGAATCAAAGTAATGTTTGGGTTTTTTAAGAGGCAAACTAAGAAACTAAGGTATAAAATTAACAAAGATTATTACTCTGAGGAAAATAATGATATGAACATAATAAAAAACTTTGCCTGAAATTGCTTTCCAGGTAAGAGGAGAAATTAATAAGGAAGAGTTACAGAGATGGGAAGAATTACTATCATTACAGAATAGTAAGGACACATTTAGAGAATATTATTCTGATTACTTATGTAAAAATAATTTAAATGGTAATAGAGACAGGTAAGGGTGACAGATGATTAATATAATGAAGTGTTTATGAAAACAGATTAAAAAATCTTAGTTTGTTTTAACTCATAAAACAACTAGGATATATACCTGTAATAAAAACATTTGGGTCATAAATGTGAAAGACAAAGAATTGTTATTTCATTTAAAGCTGATATTAGTATAGGATCAAATGAGTATAAAATGTTTATGAAAGAACTTTATATAGAAATTTGAAGATTTCTAAACATCCACATTGTTATTTTCAAGGACAGCCTTCTAAAAAATGTAGTTAGGGGTAAGAACCTAAATTGTTTCAAGATGAAACCTGAAACCTTGGATAAAGAAAGAATTGCATAACTGACTAGTGTGATGCTATAACTAGAAATCAGAAGTGATGCAATAAGAATCCTTTTTTATTAAAAAAAAAGTACTCTTTTTTTTATATTCTTGTCCTGGTTTCAGCAGGGATAGAGTTAATTTTATTTTTGACAGCTGGTGTGTTTTGGATTTATGATGAGAATAATGTTGATAACACACTGATATTTTTAGTTGTTTCCAAGCAGTCAAGGACTTTTCTGCTTCTCATACTGCCCTGCNTCCTAAAACACCCGAAAACAATCTTGGTCACCACTTGCTGAGGCTCGGTTTTCCACTGTATTTGTTTTATGTTCAACCTATGCTTTGAAGTTTCTTCTGATCCCTGCTGAGGCTAGGAAGAAATATTTTTTTTCACTCCTTGAGTCATAACTTGACTGCATTAGGAAGTGGAATGATGTTTTCCTTCCACCAGCCCTTTGGAGGTAGATTTAAAATGGATCTGCAATACTGGAAAGTATGTGCTGGTGTATCCAGAGTTACTGTAAAATCTGTCACGTGTCTGACTAGTGCAGCTTGGCCTTGCATTTGTCAGTTTTTGGAACCAGAAAGGAACCTTTTCCCAAGTCACACTGACCAAGGTCAGTGAGGATTCCCTCCAGTCTTCTGTGGCACAGGACACAGTTCATTCTTAAGGATCACTTGGGTACATTCTCCTCTAAAATTTCACGCTATTACTTTTGATAACTATACCTACTGCATGATGCCTTGCACTTCTGAACACAAAGTTTCATATGGTCTCATTCAGATTTATATTTATCTGTCCTGTATGTGGTGGGGGAATGGCAATGACAACTCTTATTGAATAGTCAGTAAAGATATTCTTCCCACATCACAAAGAGACCAGATATCCAAGTCAGTCAGTTAAAAACTGTAAGAGAAACAGTGAATCAAAGAATTCATACAAATTATAAATTTTGTCTGAAATTATTAGAAAAACTTAATTAAGTGTAAAATGATGTCTAAAAAACTGCAAAACACATTCTCAAAAGAAACTTAAAAATATCTTTTATATATATTNCCTTGCACAGTATCGACTTCTGTGTGATGGTGTTTGTCTTCCCAAGTAACCATTACACGTGATGGAGCCCTGGTTTCCTGGAGATGGCTGAACACCTGCCTGCTGATGGGAAGTGCTGAGTGAATTCCGTGTTTTGCTTTGCTTGTGCATGTGAGCTGGATGGATGGGAAGCTGGGAGTCTTATGCAGCATTGACTTCAGGTGATAAGAAATTGTGCTGTTCCTCAATTGTTTTGTATATATTATTATTAATAATAATTAATTATTATAATCCTTTTTGTGTTTCTCCTACTGTTTTTATCTCAACCCATGAGTTCTCTCNTGACCAAGGTCAGTGAGGATTCCCTCCAGTCTTCTGTGGCACAGGACACAGTTCATTCTTAAGGATCACTTGGGTACATTCTCCTCTAAAATTTCACGCTATTACTTTTGATAACTATACCTACTGCATGATGCCTTGCACTTCTGAACACAAAGTTTCATATGGTCTCATTCAGATTTATATTTATCTGTCCTGTATGTGGTGGGGGAATGGCAATGACAACTCTTATTGAATAGTCAGTAAAGATATTCTTCCCACATCACAAAGAGACCAGATATCCAAGTCAGTCAGTTAAAAACTGTAAGAGAAACAGTGAATCAAAGAATTCATACAAATTATAAATTTTGTCTGAAATTATTAGAAAAACTTAATTAAGTGTAAAATGATGTCTAAAAAACTGCAAAACACATTCTCAAAAGAAACTTAAAAATATCTTTTATATATATTTAAAATTAACCTTCTTAATGAAGTATGGTATTGATGTAATTCACTTCTTGTGATATTTAAAACCTGGGGAACCCCACATAAAGTGGTCAGTATAAAACTATGTACAGATAGCTATATAATACTACTATATCTCAAATTGAGTCCTTGCCAAAGCATTCACTTAAAATAAAAGCAGAGATGAAGCCAATGACTCTACAGTTGACACGGGAGACGTGTCTGTATCCTAACACCAAGAAATTATGGACTAGATTTGAAAGCATAGGCATATGCAATTGCGTGCATACACTTAAGCATGCCTGTTATGGCCACAAATATTTCACATATGCAGGCAAATCACATTTCTGAAAACATACATCGCTAGTTATCTAGAAAAATGCTCTGTTACCCTCAGAGACCAAGACTCAGCTTCAGCAAAGTTTCATCAACAGTGCTGAAAAGTCAGAGCAATATGTGAGACTCCGAAGGAAGAGGATGCTCTTGGAAAGTTGCCTTCTCTCGCCAGGCCCTCGTAGTAATAGCGATTGTTCGAATGGAGAGTTTTCTATTTCATTCTCTGCTTCCATTAGCTACTTTTTCTTGTGTATTCATTAGGAATTCTGCCTTATCAGTCCTTCACTGCGAAAGAGCTCTAACTTTCTGTCTCCCTTGCTGGTCAAGTAGCCATCCATTGCTTAACAGGTATGTATCACATACCAAGAGATTCATAAAATATGTGGTGTAGCTGTCCTTGTCTGAGCCACTTTCTTCAGGCACCTCTTACTGTACACAAAAAAACTGTGCAAGCAAGATATACTCAGCTAAAAAGTGAGCAGAAGTTATTCATTGGCTAACACAAACAATAGGGGGAGGGCTAAGCTTCTCAAATTGGCCATTTACGTGTGTTAGCAAGTCATATTTCAGTATATGCATTTCAACTTCAAAACCCAGTTCTGTATGTTCATTACATGAATGGGGAAATGAAAAACTCTATGCACGGGTTTTAAGGCAGTTTTATTTGCCAGATATCACCTTTTATTCTGTCTCTGTGCCACAAAGAACTGTCTGAGAGGAATGCCTTTCAAGCAGCCCATATTTGCATGAATATGGCAGTGTCTTTGTAGCTAACCGATCTCCGCTGTTATTTTTCCCAGTAAAGAATGGCAAGACATCCAGGAACACTATTGGTTGGCATGGATTTTGTTTGCTATAATAAAATACAACAAGGGCTGTCAAGACTTATTGCTTCAAACGAAGAGCTGTATACAGCATGGTTCCCCGTAGCAGGCTGCATATGGAACCCTTTAAACATTCTTAAGAGACCCATTGGGGCTTCTAATTATTGTGAAACATCTCCTGGCAGAACCATTCCTACCCTTCCAAGAATGCGTTGTAAAAATAATTAGATGATGAGATTTAGATCGAAACCGCTAACTAGTGATTTGAGAGTTTTGCTCGTACCATATAGAAAACTAAGGAAATGAAACGTTGAAAATCTCTTCACATGAAAGGAAAACAATCCTTTGTGGTTCACGTTTTGGGGGGAAGACAGAGAATGAACTTCTCTTTTTCCCCATTCCTTCCCCTTCCCCAACTTTAATACTTTGTTTCCTGTGGTTACATGAGGGGGTGGAGATGTTTCTTCATTTTCTAAACATTAAACCACTTGAGAATCTCTCTCAATTTCTGGGGAGCCTGCTATTAGAGAACAACTTGAGGAGCTTGCTTTAATCAAGCTTAAAAGCTACGAAGAATAAAATCACATTTTATGGCTTTAGAGGCTAAACCAACATGTAGTCAATTAGGTGACATCACTTCTACAAAAAAAGCAGAACATCTTTGTTTAATCAAAACAAACAAACAAGATTAGAAGTTTAAGTGCTGTGATTTAGGAAAGATTCACATTTTGAATTAAATCCTGGAGGACTATGGACGTGGCAGTGATAAAAATTAATCACATGAAATCTGGTGGTCAGCTTAACAGTTGTGTTAGTTTAAATGTGAAGATGAGTATTTTTGCATTTTGCCAAGGAAAATTAATTCATAGTATATGCAGGTGTCATGGATTTATTTGGTCCTTTTCCTTGTTTGTTATTTTCTTAATTAAGTCTTCAAATTGAGTTTTTCAACACCTAGATCCATAAAATGAATTTAAACAGAGCTGAGGGATCTATTTACATACTGTATTTTCTATTAGCTATTTGCCATGATGCAGGAGTGGGCACATCCTGCTAAGTGTTACAGAAAATGCAGACTCTTCCCTAAAGAGATTACCATACTGACAAGTCAAAGAATACCACACTGCCATCATTCCTGTCCGTTAAGTTCACAATTTACATGCAATCACTGATCCTTATCTCAGTGGGTATTCATATGCAGGCTCTGTCATCTCAAATGCCTTCTTTCATAATAATGTTTCTAAAATGCAAATTTTCTCACTGACACCCATGCCTGCTCCTCAAGGAAGCTCTCACTACATCATTGTTCATTGAAGACTGATTGTCCTCCTTCCATGGCCTTGACAAATGCAGTCCTGCCACATGGCTTGCCACTATAGGCAATCACCTGTCCACACTGCTGTCTTGTTGCAGCCTTCCTCCTCCCTCACATCACAGGATAGCCATGGATAGACCTTCACCAGCAGGGCAGTTCCCAGCTGGTCTGCACATATCCTTCTCCTGTGGGCTTCCTAAAGACCTTTGTTCTTTCACATCCTCTCTCTCTTCCTTTTGAAGGAGATCCCTGTAGCCATCAAATTACTAGGATTTTTTTTGTCCCCTTTTTAAGACACTTCTCTAGTATGATGGATACAGAAAACACTGACATGCTGCTGGCATGTTAAGGCCATTGCTTATCATGCTCAGAGTTATGATGTCACTAATTTCTAATTGTCCTTAGCTGTCAGCCTATGTTCATCCCAGTCCCCTAGCTGTAGACTCTCAGCTTTCTCCAGCAGGAATTGTCCTCTGTTCTTTTACAGCCCCTGGCATAGAGGGATAGGGCTCCTAGATATACAGCAATACAAATACTCCTAAATGAAAATAAATGAGTTGAGAAATTGCCTGCAGTCACACAGCAGGGCAGTGGCTGATGTAAGATTAGAAATTTTGGGACAGCTGGTTGGAAAACATGAGCCTTAGTCATGCTTTTCTAATTGAAAAATCATATTTGGGATGAAAATTTAAGCTGTAGCTGTAAAACTCAGGGACCTGTCTTGTGAGGACTAGTTTCTATGATTTTCTGATAACCATAATACCGACAAGTCCTACAGAGCTGATTTTAGGCATGTGGCAAAAGCTACACAGCGAAAATTGTTGTTGCCTCCCTTTCTCCTTCTTTTTAATCTTAAAGCTTTGCCAGTGTCGCATCCCCTCATCTGCCAGAGGTAGAAAGTGTTGAGTCACAGCTCTGACCCATGCACAAACCAAGTTTGTTAGTGAAAGGCATGTCTTTTGACCTCCAGGTCATTCTCACACACCAACGGTTAACTGTTTGCAATAGCCGGGCCTTTGGGGATTGCAAGATAATCACTTTTGGTTTTAATTCTGAGAATTTTTTATTTAAACTCTGTTAGCTTGTTACTGCATGAGATTAAACAGAAGTAAGTCTGACAGTGTTATGAGAAGTAGAGGACACCATGACATACCTTAAACCCAGTAAACTGTACTATTCACTGATCTGACTGACTTTACTGTGCAAAGGCCGAAGTTTAGTCCAGAAGTTACTGTTTGCAGTTTTGCCAGCAGCACTATTTATAGTTTCAATCAATTTGAAATACATCAGAGTTGGACAATGCTGCTGTGCATGTGTGCAGGTGGAGAACACATTTATATCCATCTACAGACTGTACAGCCTCCATTCCATAAGTTTGTCAGAGCCAACCCCTCTGAATAAACCTAACTAATATGTTTAAAGCCTCCTCATCCCCAGGAACCAAGAGAAACTTAACTGCTTCATGGATTAGGGATAGTGCTTGAAATAACTTCCTGGTTGTTCAAATGGCCTCATCTCCTTAGCTGATAAGAGCAAATTTACAGTCTTCATTTAAGGACAGAAAAAAGAGAGATTTCAATTTAAAATGTAGAAAATTTCTCAATGAGTGGAATCATTAGGTTTTATGACAACTTTCAGCTAACTTCTGAAACGCTCTTCTGCACAATGATGAGACAAAGAAATTAGCTTCATCAGATTATGCATGCCTTAAACTAAAAAAGAAAACAAGAGTGTTAGCAGGTACTTGCTAGTTAAAGTGACAGCAAGGTGATGTTCATCTCATCTAACCCAAGTTGTCTACAGATGCAGCTGCCCACAGATAAGATAATCGCTCCAGACTCCTTAACAGCAAAGGAAGGAAAATAAGCACTTTTGAGGCATGATTCATGTGATCCATATTAGAAAGCTACGTTAAGATGACCTGAATCACATTGCAGAAGACACTACGTTCTTCATTCATTATAGAGGAAACGTAAGAAAGCAGCTTAGATAAAGATATCAAGATTTAGTCACAATAACCTCTTTTTCTGGAAACCTCAGACAGATGATCGTTAGGGAGCAGACTCACTATGTAGATCATTTTGTCCAGATGAGGTTTACAGAAGAGGCTGCTCAGATTTTTAAGTGCCTATATTTATTTGTCTTTTACTAGGAAAGTCCTTCTATTGTTTTGTAAAATTTTCTGCACTACTCATTTTTCATGTACTTGCAAAATTTGACAATTAACATCTATAAAAAACTTTGATTCTTAAACCATCCTTTTTGTAATTCAATAATTTATAAACTGTAGGTATTCAGTGAATGAAATATCTCTTAAAATTTTGATATCAACACTAAGCACATCTACAGTCACATGCACTGTTAATGTCTACAAGTCTTGCAGACCTTAGTAAGCTTTTCAGCCACCCTGATCTAAATTCCTAAGTTCATAATGAAGTATTTTGTGCAGAGATGTTTGATAAAAGCAGATGACCAATTGTTCACATTGGTCCTTAAAGACACAATGTCATGGAATTGAAATCCAGTTGAGAAAACCTAGGTTAAATGTTAGGAAAAACTAGATAAACTTTGAGGGAAGTGGTGCACACTGCCAACAGGGGTCATGGAATCACCATCACTTGAGTATTCAAAACTGGGCCACCCATCTGTTTGGGAATGGCTCAGGAGTAAAGCAATCAATCCTACTGTGATGCAGGGAGATGGACTTCATGACCTACCAGCAGTATCATTCAGGCTAAATGAGCCCATTATTCATGGGGCTAATAAAAAGTCAAAGGGGAAGCCTTCTGGGAAAAAAATAAAAAAAATCAGCACTTAGAATGTTTAGTTTGTTCCTTTTCCTTACCAGATGTACTTTAAATACCAGATAAAAGAAAAAAAAAATCAAGAGCATTGCATCTGCTCTTTTTTGTTTGAAATGATGTTTTTAAAACATTAGAGTTGAGAGCTTAGCATAGATTCAGATACAAGTTTCACCATATCTTTCCCCTGTCGAGGAATAAATCAAATCTTGATAGCAACAACTAGTCCAAATCTATGCAATTTTTTTTTTTTTTTTTTTTTTTTTTTTTTTTTTGTCTTAGACCTGTCAGGTATTGAGAATATAATTTGCCCTCTTTTCCCCTATCCAAAAGCATGGATTTATCATTTTCTGCTTGCATCAAAACTGTAAAACTTCAGAGAAATATAAAAATCAGATACTTAAATTGTTGGGTATCACTCAGTTCTCCAGCTGAGAAGCCAAAGTGGTGGTATGAAACACTCCCTCCTCTTTACAGACTACAAAAGATAAATTCAAAGTACAGATCTTTAATTCTTTTCAGGTATTTACCTGTGAGTGTCAGGTCTGAGAAGTGTTAATATACTAAGTGCAATTTTATTAGGCAAGCAGGACACTCCTTTCGCCTGTAAATTCTGCTGCAATGAGATAAAAATTAATCCGGTCAGTAGGTGAACTCCACTGTTCTGCGTTGTCTGAATTTCACATACAACAGATTCATACTTTAGCAATCAAATATTAGGTCAGTGTAATTCCAGTTCCTGGGAATATCCCTCTGACATAAGAGAGAGATGATAGTTAGAACTAAAAAAAAAAAAAAAAAAAAAATAATGGTTTTGATTACTATGTTACATAATTCTAAATGTACAGTGACAGGAATTATATGCCTCTATGCTTTCAGCCCCATTCCATGGAAGTAACATTTACTAGTGTCAGTGTAACATTCCTGTACATTTTCTGAACCCCTAAGAGCAGTTTTGTTTCCTGGAAATTATTGTTATAGAGCTGATGTGGATAGTGCAGATCAAATGTATTTGTAATCAAAATTTTAAGTTGGTCTCTGACAATGTTCTAATAACTCAGTTCCCAAATATTCAAGCAGTCATTATTTTAATACAACTTTTAATGTCTAACTAAAGAATAGGAAAAATAAAGGCTGCAGCTGTTGCATTTAAGCCATTCTAAAACTTGCTTTCCAGTAAAAAAAAATGTTATATGATTTTCTAAACCTTTTTAACCTCGGCAGCAATATTTCAAACTAACAGTTTATTCAATTAAAAGGGAACATTTAAAAACAGACAATATTTTTTAAGTATCTTAGCAACAGGTGATTGAATCCTTGCCTGGAACTATGAGACAAGTTTTGCCAAATGGGCTGCATTCTAACGATATCTTTCATATAGCAAATGGAATAAATCTAATATTGTTTTGGACAAGTTACATAAATTACATCATAATACAAAATTCTTTATGTGTTTTCAACAACAATAGATGACGGACCCATGAAAGAAGTGAGAAAAGAGCACAGGACTGTGTCCTCTCCAGCTGTAATAGTTAAAAGCAGGTAGCGAGTTCAGATACTTGGCCTTGAAATCTTCACTTTAATGCTTCTCCCACCTTTCACACATACAGACAGCATACAAGTTCCAGCTCTGTCATGGAGGTCAAGGTTTGAGAGAGTCTGTAAGGAAAGATCCATGAAGAATGTTGATAACATACCTTGTATCTTTGTCAAAATGTCTTCTGAGGGGTGGTTGAATGATGTCGTGACACTAAACTTCTGCAGAATCAGCACACATCACACATAGTCTTTTGTTTTTGAGATAGGTCTCTGGACATTACTCAGTAACTCTGAAATATTGCTCTAAAACTTTGAGTTTGGGGTATGGGTACCATACTATTATGTCATAAACTCTTAGCCTAAAGAAAAAAGGGCAAAACCAAAAATGCTACCACCAGAGCTTGTTCTTTAGTTGAAGCTTGCTGCTGCACGTGCATATGGCACAAAAAAGATCCCTTGCAAGATACCACTCCAATGCCGGTGAACAGAAACTAATTGTCTATGAGCAGAACAGTAAGAATGGAGTTGAGCAGTGCTTAGGCATTATGGGCTCAACTCTTTCAGAGATAACGCAGTAACAATAAAAAAAACCCTCCCTTTTGTGTAACAAAAGAAAAGCTTTTTCTACAGCTGCTCAGAGTGTAAATGTTTCTGTAGACAGATGATATTTTGTCTCCCAGCCCGATATTGTCCTCATCTTAATCCCAAGCCTTTTTTCTGTTTCCAGAGATGCCTGCATGCCTTTGCCTCCTTTGTAAGGGGAATTCTTAGGGAAAGGCCAACAATATGAGCTGTGACCAGAAAGCCCTACCTGAGGGAAACATGAACTACTGCAGACATGAAAGTATGACATGGCCGTGCCCAAACAGTTGTCTCTTTAACAGCAATGCAACTTCTTACCAAGAACATCCTTCTCTCACGTACTCTCCCACTGAAAAATTCTTCACAGAAGAAATGGTAGAATAGAATAGAATAGAATAGAATAGAATAGAATAGAATAGAATAGAATAGAGAAAGAAAAGAAAAGAAAAGAAAAGAAAAGAAAAGAAAAGAAAAGAAAAGAAAAGAAAAGAAAAGAAAAGAAAAGAAAAGAAAAGAAAAGAAAAAAAGAAAAGAAAAGAAAAGAAAAGAAAAGAAAAGAAAAGAAAAGAAAAGAAAAGAAAAGAAAAGAAAAGAAAAGAAAAGAAAAGAAAAGAAAAGAAAAGAAAAGAAAAGAAAAGAAAAGAAAAGAAAAGAAATTTCCATTGGAAAGGACCTAGAATAATCATCTAGTCCACCTGCTTGCCCATTTCAGGTCTGACAAAAATAAAGCATGTTATTAAGGGCATTGTCCAAATGCCTCTTAAACACTGGCAGGCTTGGGGCATCAACCACCTCTCTAGGAAGACTGTCACAATGTTTGGCCACCCTCTTGGTGAAGTATTGCTTCCTAATGTCCAGTCTGAATCTCCTCTGATGCAGCTTTAAACCATTCTCATGTGTCCTATCACTGGACAGCCTCCTTTTCTCTAAACTAGACTTCAGGTCAACGTAAAGCCTTTAGCTGCTGGTCACAGGACATTCCTTACAGACCTTTCACTGGCTTTATTGATTTTATTTTGACACAGTATATTAAAGTTATCTGATTTAGGGGAGTTTCTTCAAGCCTAAAATGATGATAGTGTGCAACTGTCTATCCTGACTTTCATTTTTCTTCCACTCATTATGTGCCATCTATCCTCCGTTAGCAGAGTCCTGAAGAACACATCTAATACTTTTCCAGTAAAGCAGCAGATACTGTTATGCCTATGTCTGTGCTCTTCTTTGTTGTGAAACAGAATGTGTTCTCCATCCACAAATCAAAGAAATGAAACTTCTTTGCCCTCCAGCTTCCATCTTAAAGGATTGCTCAGTGTTTCATTGCCACTAGCAGAAGTCAACAGTTGAAGGTTGTGCATAAAGATCATTGAAATCAACTGCAAAAAATGAGATAAGGTCTTCAGTGAATTCATTACTTCTTTTCATTATGAGCAGTATGGTTTAATAAATAGAATATTGGACCGCAAGCTAAAAACCACTGGGTTCTATTTCTAGCTTTGCCTCCAGTTTGCAAAGGGATGTTGGCAAATCACTACTTTTCTTTGCACCTGTTTCCCCTTTGTAAAAGAGTAGTTCTTTACTTTGACTTGATCTTTCTGATCTCCATAAAACTTAAGTATTGTTATACCATAATCCTTCAGTAAGTAATCTGCTTTATAAAATTCCAGTTAAAAATAATTTGTGAGAAAGGTCCAAATATCTTGTACTTCAAATTGTCCTTTTTTCTTTTTTTTTTCTGTTTTGTTAATTGAACAGAGTTCAGTTTTAACTTGGAAAGGAAAATCAAGGATATGTATTTATTTATATGGGTCAGTTTCTCAGGAGGTTCTAATACGAATGTATGTGGAATGTTACATATTTGTTATGCTGCTTAAAATAATACAAGTGCTAGTTAAAGTGAGTGAATATTTGGAACAATAAGGTAATTCTATACACTTTAAAGTTAAAACAATGGTATATATTCTGTTACTGCCAGATTCCTGTCATCTTTTAATTCAGCTTTAAGTCATATGATATCTCTAATGGGATATTTTCAGACTTTTAACGTTGAAAACAAGTTATAAACAATATTCATACCAGCTGTATCATTGGGAGGTAAATGAATCAAGTATTTCAGTGCAATAAAAAGAAATGAAAAATGAGATATAGCTGAAATAACATGGAGACAAAGACTTACTTTCCCTTTTTTCCATATCTTCATCACAATTCAAAAAACTTCATCATTTCAGAGGTGAGTAAGGAGATTTCCATACATAGCTAGTCTGCAAAGAATGAAGTGTTTCCCACTTCGCATAAGTGAAGAACATTGTGTCATGCTGAGTGATGAGCCATTTTCCTTTCCCACTGACAGTGCGTTGCGCTATGCTTTCGAATGTACAGTGAGACGTGTTAATGTGTCAAGTCACGCTTCCTTGGAACACCTCACTGGGTTCATAAACACAAGCTCCTGCACATGAGAGAAAATCTGAAGAGAATGAAGCAGTGTCAGTACAAGAGACCAAGCCAGTTCTGAAGGTGATGGTTGAGCGCAAAAAGGTCTAGAATGGAGACCTGTAGAGAATCACAAAATTTTTTTTTCCATTCCAGAAACTGTTGCCTGAAGGACATGTGCAGATGGCATGCATCCAATAAAGCTGCAGGGGTTTTTGATGGGTCAGTGGTAAAGAACCTAAAACAGACCAAAGAAGCTGTAGGTCTGCATTAAGATCTCTTTAAGGTCTGTGTTTGCTCATTCCAGAAGGGTAATGATGAGAAATTTTAATGGGGAAATGGGAGGAACATGTTATCTTATCTTAATGAATGTCTATGCCATTAGAAGAAAATGGAGCTCACAGCAACTGCCAAGGCATCCTGTGAAGGAAAAGGTGAACTTAATCTGAGGATACGTTTGCAAATAGATGAATATGTTAATCATTACTCATTTATCTAAGTTCATTTAAAAATTTGGAAGACTTCAGGGATATTAAAAGTTCAGCTAAAAATGATCAATGTAGGCTTATATTTAAAATGGTCAGGATTATGATAAGTAAATCCCTCTGATGTGTCGTATTGCTTTATTTTTAACTGATTTATTAATCAACTAAAGAAACATGTCTGTCTGCTTAAGTTCAAAAGCACTCCATCCTTGCACCAGGCATAAGCTGAAAAGAGGTTTCTTGCAAAAGTTTTTCAGTTGTGCTCCTGTCCCGGAGGACTTCAGTGGGAGATATGCTGGTGCTTGTGCAGGAGCTGCCCCTCAAACAGCTGATACATTCCTCCCTGACTGTAGCTTGAGAAATCCTCACTCAGGACAGAATTGTCAGAGAGAAGAATATCCAGCTGAGATCCAAGCTGCGTGTCTCACTAGCTGGATCACAATCTTTCCAAAAGAGAAGCAAACACCTCCAGTTTTTCTCCCCTCTCCTTCTTGTGGCTTACCAAGTGAAGGCCAGGACTAAAGTAATTAAATCTTTACTTTTCCCAGGACATAGACTTATTTTGGTTGTTGTTCTGATTTGCTTTAATCTGCAAAATGTAAAATATTATAGACTTTTAACTAAAATGTCCTAGGTTGTCACTTGGTAAAAACGATCGTGTCAGCTCTTAACAATTTCCTGGAAAATGGCAAGATTTTAGTTAGAACTGGAGCTGGTCTTGTGATTATACAAAAACTTCAGGCCTGCTGGCTTGCTTGGAGAAACTCTTCTCCATTTTGCTGTCTGTCCCAGTATCTGGTTCGTTTAGTCAAACAGCTTATGAAGGGTATTCACCAAGTAAAACAAATTCTCTAAGCAACCTGACAGCAGTGTCACACAGATGAGAAAGGTCCTTAAAGCACCACCAGCTCTGGACAACTTACTCATTCGTAGTTCCTCTCTTTTGAAAAAGAAAGTTAGTTCCTGCATGCTCTTTCTTCCTCTGTTCCTATCACTTTTTGCAACATCTGGTACAAAACAGAGGGAAGAGGTACCTATTGCCTCTTCCTCTTCAGATCTCGATCTAATAACAGTGTTTGCTTTGAACCATTTTTACGCTTCATGTTACTGACACAAGTAGAAAAGCCTACTTTTGTTTTACCTCATAGTTTTGTTCAGACTCATATCGGTGGCCATCTAAATGAATTAAACTCAGTGCTTTGAAGTTAACTCATATAAAATTAAGGCAATTTTCATCAGTGGCTTTTGTAGAAGTACTTTTCAATTGCCTGGTGGTAAAACAAAAAAGAATATTTAGAGTATTAACCAGTAACTGTTGATATAATATTTATTATTGTAAATACCATAATGATGTCATTGGAACAAGCTGGAGAAGTCTACAGACCCACAGAAAGTATTCAATCAGGCTTTTTTCCTATAATCTGACAACACAGGATTTTAGAAAACGGAAGCCTATATTCGCATGCCCATGTTTTAATAATATTGTATTCTGCTTTTAAATAAAGGAAAAATTAGAGAATCTTTCCCCTTCAGCAGTGGCAATGGAATAGTCTGCTGGAAGTTCCATTCCATGAAGTGACATTTCTTTTCCAAAATGAAATGTCTGAATGTTCTGCCAATCACACAGTCCAGTTGGCCAAATATTCTCTATTTCTTTGTACAGGAATATGGACACGTGTTCAATGTTGGGCACTTTTGAGAAATTCAGCTTAGAAAATATCAGTGACCAGTACAACGAACTTCACCATCTGGAATCTACTAAAACAGCACTATTCATTCCTTATGTCATTTGTACATCAAGGTGGTTCTTGATCCTAGTATGCACATCTTTAAGCTGAGGTAGATTTTCAGAAAATACTCCTTTTTCAATTTATTTGTATGTAAATGTTTAAAGCTATCTTTTCCTGTATTTTTAAATGCATAAAATCATTGCCCTCTCTATGCTCTGGGAAAGTGTGCTTTTGGAAAGAGCATCAGGATCATTGTCTTCCATCATTCTGACCCTCTGAGACGACCGGGTAAATTAGATATAGAAGATGCATTCAGAAAGCAAAAACCAGTTCGTCTTCAGCACAGCTCGGTGAAGAAGAGCCCTCTCCACTACACTTTGCTCAGTAATGCCTAGAATATTTTAAAATTAATTCTCGTTTATTTTATTTAAATTAGATACAAAATACTTCTGAATTGCCTAAAGTGGTGTAGGGAACCAGAGGACTCAGAAAATATAGCTTAGTAACTTCATATTCAACTCTAAAATAAGGTATTAGGATGGACAACATATATGCCCGTGTGATTCTGAGCACCCACAGTTTTAACCGATTCCAGCTGATTTTATGTAGGTTTTGTCTTCTCTAACATTCAGATCACTATTAATTACCTACTAACTTCAACCTCTGAAATCACAGAGAGCAAAGATATCAGGCTGGAGAAGAGGCAAAGACTTGTCCTTTAAAAACAACATTTTCTTATCTGTAAGGTACCTTTCGATGTGCATTTCAAGTGTATATTGTCCCTAAATTCTCTTCACTTTGTCTTCTCCCCCCCTCCCCCCCCATTTTGTTCTATGGAGAGTTTTTTGTTTGGCTT
>VXBL01008148.1:367942-533706 GCA_013400195.1 Aramus guarauna
AAAAAAAAAAAAAAAAAAAAAAAAAAAAAAAAAGCTGAAGCACGATTTCAACTGCATTTGTCCAGAGGATATCTTTGAGAGTAGATTCCAGAGAGCTGACTGTGGAGAAAACAGATCATAAGATGAAAACACATGTTGCCTGTGAGACATGTCACCCTTAAAAGTTAACTGTGATGCAGGCTCTCTGTCAGGCAGCTGAAATGGTGGTGAGAAAGACCTGCTGCTGGTAGGTAACAGCAAAGCCCTGGGAGGGTGAATTTGAAGGGGCAGCAGCAGAGGACAAAATGTCAGGACTCCAGAGGGAGGCATGAGAGGCAGTGACAGCATTTTGCATGCATCAGCTCACGAAAGGGATGAAGGAGGAAACAGTGGAGCTTACTGAATGGCAAGGCGGAAAACCCAAGGCAATACACAATGAGTGAACATGGAGGAACGGTAATGACACTGCTGTACAAGATGCTACATTAAACTACACCACTACTGAGCTAGCTCTAAGTGAGCTGGAAGACAGATCCATACACAGGAAGACTATAGACATATAGCACAGTGTGGTGTAAGCACTGGATCAGTTCTTGGAAGTTGTGTAACTCTGTTGGGATGACATTGCTCTCTGTTTCTTTGGCTTGCACATACAGATGTGATCATTCCGCTTTCGGCTCCACGAGTAGTTCATTCAGTGACAGTTCCAGTCCCATCATTTCACAGTTAATTAACGTAGGCAGATCCTAACATTTTTATTTTTTTTAATGTACTTCTTACAGATATGACACATTACTTAATTTTGATATTTTGGATTCAGAGGGAAAATTTGGACAAAGGTCATTCCTTGTTAAAGGAAAGTGGTTATTTTGCAATAATTGCTCATTAGAAAAGGCTATTAAAAAAATATTTGTTTTTTCATGCCACCATGGTTTGTATTATTTGTAACTTAAGTCTTGATCTTACATTTTGACCACCTGGATGAGCACTGCATCTGCATTTACTGGGGCTTTTAAGATAGTAGATTGAAGGATGAGTTTGAAGGTTTGAAGTCATGCGTATTGTTTTACCTGTCAAGTATCCTGTTCAATCATGAATTACCTAGTAGTTACCAGTTATCAGCAGTACTGTATTATCATTAAATGTAGTCCCCTAATAAAAACTCCATAATTAAACACCCTGAACATTTAGTGCTGTGGGAGGCAGAAAATGACACTGGAGTCAGGACCTAGCATTTGCTTGTAAATGCAATGTTTTTGAAATTACCAAACATTTCAGTGACAATATCAGAACTAAAGTTGAATAGTTCCTAGCTGCAAGATATGCAGTCTAACCACTGTACAGGATGCATTTGTAGTCTACAACAGGTACATATTTTAATATGTTTTTTATTTTAAAATATACATGGAAATTATGATGACGACATTAGTAAATGATGCATAGTTCTGATGCGTAGTTCTTAAGATCAGTTTGTGCAACAGCTAGTACCTGAAATATATGATGCAGTCAAACTGATGAAGTTTTAATTTGAAAGTAACTTGTTTACATAATTCCTGATTTTCGAATGCTAGAAGCCAGATAAAACCTCCTCCAAACTGCTTGTGAAGTTAAGATACTTTTGCAAAATCCTTTCAGAATAAATAAATTAATAAAATAGATAGTGAACCATAGTGATTTCTGAAAGAATTAGAAGTATCGTATGTCAGTGATACCTACTTTGTTCCTCTCACTTTAGACCTCACAGACTGATAAGAAAGGAAAAGCGTTATAACCCAGAAGTAAAACTGTTGCGTGATTATAACCCTGACAACCTCCTCCTAATGAGCTTCCCTGCAGATAGGGAGAAGAAACAGCTTTGATCTCTCGGAGTGAAGGATCTGAATGAACCACTGTTTTAAGGAAAGGAATCTGATTAGGTCTACTCTCCTAGTAATCAAAGTCACAAGCTACCATTTGAGGTATTTGTGAAATTCAGATAAGATTAGTTGCTCCTCGGATAAGCCACTGCAGTCAGTAGGAGCTAATTTTGTCTGGGATATGACTACAGGAAGTATGACAATGGGAAATGAAGAATAATCTTGGTGAATATTTTACATGGTAGAGTACCTTCTATTAGAAAATGTAAATCAACTTTAAAGGTTTGTAATCACTCTCACGATTAACAATTCTATCTCATCAACATCATCATCATTACCATTATTTGACAATGTGTTTTAAGTTGTTTGATATTTAAATGAAGGGCAGTCCCATCTCTAAGTAGCTCAAATAATAAAAAAGATGACATATTTATTTATTATGGTAACTCCCCTGAAGTTTGTTAAACTGCATTATTTATGTTAGAGTCATATTTGACTTGAGAGTACCTCTTATATTTGGTAAACATCAATACTAAATGGATGTACATATTTATATAATGAATAAGAAATAAGCTGATAACTTATATCAATTTCCTCTCCCTTGTCATTTCTTTGCCCCCCTGGAAGTGGGATAGAATGGCATCTCAAGAACTGCCAGGCTAGGAGGCAAAAATAGACATATTGGTGCTTATTTTAGATCATTTATGGAAATGAGTGTTCAGAGAAACAGCGGATATCTGAATGAGGAGCACAAGAACATGTCTGCCTGAGAAAAAGTGTTTTCTAAAGGAACCACAGTTCAGGTTTGGGCTAGAGCATCCCCTTGCTGCCGTATTATCTGTGGCTAGCAAGCAATGCACACAGCACATGCCTTTTTTTCTGACTGACAATTTTAATCCAGACATCCTTGAAGAATGAGACTGGCCATTTAAATATACAAAGGAAGTAAGATGAATTTCAATAAGGTAGAAGAAACCCAAACTGTTAGTTCTAGATTATTCTAAATTTTTAGAATAAATAGCCTTTTGTAAAGTCATAATAATTGTTTTATTCTGTTAAAAAAAACAAAAAAACAAAAAAACCAAAACAAAACAAAAAAAAAACAAACCAAACCAACCAACCAACCAAACAAACAAACAAAAAAAACCCCAAAAAACCAAACTCAGCCAACAGATAAAATCTGTTCAGCTAAACTCTTCCCACTGCTAAACAAGTATATTGTCCTGAAGACATTCTGACACTTAAGGTTCATATAAAGGATCCAGAAAAGTATGTTTTCTTTTGGAGCTATTATAAAACACCTACATTAATTTCCGTCAGATTTTGAGACAGATTTGTAGTGGATGAGGGGGGTTGCAGAGATCAGTGACTCATTTCAAGCTGTCACTGTTATTTGTGGTCAGCCAGAAGCAACTGATAACGGAGTATTATCTACTAAGAGAAAAGGAGGGCAAGAAAGGGCTTATGTTTTGTTGTTCGTTTTAAATGAATTACTCCCATCAAAATGCAGCCTTGAGAATTTAATTAAGCAGCTGCCTAAATACTGATATTTAAGGATGTTAGGCATCCCATGTCAGCCTACTAAACAAATGGTACAATAAAGATGCAAACTGCTTTGTTTGATTGAAGACCCAGGTTTTTCACTACTTAGTTCTCAAACCATCTGGCTATGTTTGGAGAATGTGGGATGGTAGCTACTCTAACTCTTATCTAATGATAAGACTCTCACTGTCACACATGTGCACCACAAAGCAAATATTACACTCTTTTAGGCTTATAAAGTCTTCTTATTTCTCTAATGAAAGACTATGTTTTGAAGACAATAAATTCCAGGGTCTAAATGATCATATTTTTCAGTGATCTAATATTCCCAGATCTTTCAATGCCAATTCAGAAACAGTGAAATTGCTTCAAGAGGCAGTATTCATCCAGTTATACTTAGAGGTCAAGATAATTTGAGGTTTCTCAGTTATTACACATCCATCTCCAGACTTAAAGATGGCCTGGTTCTCAACACTTTCTGAATAACTGGGCCTTCTTCCAAGCTGGGCTTTTGGTTGTTTGGGTATTTTTTCAGCTCAGATACCTGAAATTGAAAGCCACTCCTGAAAACATTGGCTCTAGGAACTCAGCTTCACAGCCCTTCACAACTTTGCCCCTGCCAAAAATCTCACATTGTTTCCTTATACTTACTCCACAGGACCAGTCTACATTGCTTCCACTTTCATTTCCAACTGTGTTGTCCACACTGCCACTTCAAATTAGGGCTTTTCTCCTAGCACTGCTCCTCATCGGACACTGTTTCTTCATTTACTGTTTTTTCTGATGACCTCTTAGAAGAAAATTCACATACAGGTCCACATTCTGTAGCAGCCTTATTTTTAATTTCTACATGAAAGAAGTAATAGACTGTAGGAAAAAAACAAATGTGCTATTGACCCATGTAGGGACACCTGGATGCAAGGAAGAAGAGTGATACAAACACAGCCATGCTCTGTGTGAATCATTAGCAATTCTCCATGCACTACCAAGGCTTGATTTTCCTGTTGAATATGATTTGCCTTTGATGGCACTGAACTCTTTTTTTTTTTTCTCCTTTTCCAATTCATGGTTTGCTTTTGGGTTTTTTTCTGAAAAAAGGTTCATTACTTTCCAAAGGCCATTTTTCTTTTAAATTGTTTGATGAAGTTTGAAAGAATTTCGTTTCTTCCAAAGAAGGGTGTGCATCTGATGTTGACCCTTCAGATAAAATCAGGTAGGATTTGTCTGTTGATTGCAGGAGCTTAACTCTCACCAAATGTTTCTACTGAGGTTTTTTGTTCTTTGGTTGGTTTTTGGTTGTTTTTTTTTTAATCCTTACTGGAAGAAAGAAAATGCTGTTCACTGTATTTCTGCATTTGACTCTGAAAAGGGCAGGCCTCTGCCTCCAGAGGGTAGGATATTTCAGCCTTTTTATATCAGTAAATGAGAAGTGGTTGCTGGAATGGAAATATTGAGGTTCAGAACCTCTGCTGTAAAGCACTAGGGGATGCATCTCATGTTACTGGACACACGTATATGGTTATTTTTTTGTAAGTCCAATAGACATTGAACTCATTTATGTATATTCCAAGGGTCAGAGGTTTAAGTGATGCTCTTATATTGCCATGATGCTACTATCCAGGTGGATGCTGAATGCCTGCTAACTGGCCAGCAAATGTACAATTAGACCCTATGTTTTTCCCATATATATTATTTCCTGATTTATAACATGAAACCAGATTAAATACCAGATGAGCTCATTTTAGAGGTGCATAAATATAAAAGCTGCGCTCCAAGAATGCACACTGACTGTACTGTGCACTAGTTTCTTTGGCAAAAGTGAAGGGAAGAAAACACAACCATTATCTAGAGTATATTTTTGCATATTCAGCAGCAATATGTGTATTCTATAAGCAGTGGAAAACAGGATTCCTAAAGCCGAAAGCATCACAAAGCAAGTGAATAGTGAGCAGTGTGGTCCCAAATCACCACCTTATGCACAAATTCAGATCAGTGGTCGTATTCCACAAAATACATCTGTGAACATATTTTAGGTGTAAAGTAAAAACTGGCTTTTGCTATTGGCTCTCAAAGAATTGTCCCAAATGCAAAATCTTTGGAGCATACGTATCCAATACTTGCACACAAAGAGAACTGATTTGAGAACTGATTTGCCTGAACTTGGTATGTAATGTTGATAAATTCATATCAAAGGGCTGTGGGGATTTTGATGAGGAGAGCTGACTTTCCTTTGGCTTTTACAATAACTAATAAGATTTGTAACTGTTGGCTAAGAGACTTGAGAGAGGTTCAGTTTTGAACAGCAAGAAAAATGCATACTTCTTTTCAAGATGAATATAAATTATTACCATTTCTTAAGGAGCCTTCAGTTTTCATTATGTGGCCTATAAGCACCTTTCTAACTGGAAAATTACATACAGCATACAGCAAAGTATAGGTTGTTTTGTTTTCCTCAAGGGATTTAAAATTGATCTTGTATTAGTAGGTTAAATGCACTTCTAGAAGACATGACAGTCTGAACTAAAAAAAGAATTTAAAGGTGAAAGGGTTATCAACTGAAGAAAATTGTCCTGACACCAGTCTCCTGCAATCGTGGGCAGATGAATTATGTGATTTTAAATAAGATCTCTTTGGTAAGTTTTCCATGCTAAAATAAAAAAGTTAATATGGATTTGTCAAAATAATTCCTATTTTGCATTTGTCCCTAACATATGCAAAGAAATAAAATTCTTTGCTTTGAAAGAGAATGTTTTTGTAAAAGCCTTTAGCTTTTTTTCTGAAAAGAAAGGCCTACACCACGTTTTATTTCTAATTCTGATGTTCTTGTACATGCATGAGTGTGTATATGTATATCTATTTCTTTGTGCCCAGACACCTATGTATTTTTTGTGTATACTTGGAAAATACAGATATCCACACATGCAGAAAACCAATAGTTAAACAGTCTGGCTTGAAAACTTTTGAACTACAGACACTTTACGCAGAATTCATCAGGGTTAGGTCAAATTCTTTGACCTGCTCTTTTTTAAACAGTAGTAGATCTCAGTTTTATTAGATGCATTTTACAAAGGCAATCTTGCTCTGTTATGCAGCAAGTATTGTTTTTGTCTGTCAGCTTTAAACCATGTTTCAGAAGATTTTCTTGCTGTTATGGATAAACATTAAAAAGAAAAAGAAGGAAAAAACCCAAACCAAAACAAATCTCCTCTCTCTCTTCAGCGTAGCTGCATTCAGCTGGGAATTCCATGCGGTTTTACAGACTTCCCACTTACTATAGGCAAAGATGTTCCTCTGTGGCTTAATTTCTTCTTCTGTAAAAAGGGGAATTAGAATAGATAGAAGCATTAGTGGAATGCCATGTCTGTGAGTGAATTGTGAGTGGTAAGGGATTGAACCGCGGCACTGAACAGCTAGAGCTTTTCCCTCTCCGTGTTGAAAGACCCCAAGCTGCAGGCTAAGCAGGAGCAGGAACTCTGTACACCCCCAGGAGTCATTTCGACCCTCACACTTGCCCACGATATGTGTTGGATTTGCCTCACAAAGCCTCGTTGCATAGAGGAAGATTACGAGAGGAAGGAGGAATACAGGATTCCTGACTCGACAACCAGGATTAGACGGATGCATCCACTGAGTGCCCCTGACAGGTAAAGAATAACGTCACCACTTGTAACTTGACGTGCCTTTAATAAAACTGAAATGAAAGTCTCAGCCTAAGCACGGCTCAGATCAGATCAGATTGTTTTAGCAACCTGAATAGCTCCCGGCCTTTTCTCTACCCCTGAAACAATGTCATGTGCTGACCTCATCCCTCCTACTCAAACTTCCTACCCCCCAAAGCAAAGCAGTGCAACAAAGCCATCCATGGGCAATGGACCTGCCCCACGCCAGCTCCCAGGCTGTGCCCAGGGCAGTCTGAGTGTCTGCGACTCCAGCCAGCCCTGAGCCAAGGACCACGCAGGACAGGTGGCTGAGTTTCCTCGCGCAGTGTGTTTTACTACCACATTCCCAGGGCTTAGTCCCCTGGCCGTCCCTTCTTGTCACACTGGTTACACTTGGCAATATTGCTTCTGATTTTTGCCTCAGTTTCCTCCTGGGTAACGTCATAAGAATATTTATCACGGAAGAACTGTGTAAGTACAACATATAACAGTACCTGAGAGTTGTTAAAATGAAGAGTAGGAACAGAAAACTTGGACTAAATCAGATGTGAAAGTTAGAGATCGTATGCCTTTGTGAACAAAGCTAAGGCAGTTTACAGAGCCTTGCCTCAGACCACAGGAAAGGAGGTGGGAGTTACAACAGAAAAAGATGCAGAAATGAGTCAGGAGTGACTTTACAATAATACAAGCATATGAAAATTTGAGGTGCTTGAAGCTCTACGGAACAAAAGGGTTCTATTTCTGACCCTATCATATGAGGTAGCTGAAGTTTGAACCTCCATATCCATTCTCTGGTTTTGGATAGATGATGTAAGTAAAAGTACAAAGCCTGTGGTTGGGAGCAGCTCTGGAGGAATGCCCTGGGGTCTGGGCAGGGGAAATCGCAGGAGCCAACAGTGTGCAATGGCAGCAGCCAGGGCCACCAGCAGGCTGCAGGCCGGGAGCTCCAGGGTAGGCATCATCCCTGGAGCACTTGCCCTGTGAAGAGGCAGGAAGGGAGCTGGGCCTGTTCAGCCCGGGTAAGGGGCAGCTTTGGGGGACCCAAGAACAGCCAGCCTGTGCCTTGGTAGAGCAACAAGAAGGTGTATTGCTTGCTGTAGTGCTTGATGAGAGGATCATAGAATCATAGAATCTTTAAGGTGGGAAAAGACCTCTAGGATCACCAAATCCAATCGTCAACCCAACACCACCATGTCTACTAGACCGTGTCCTGAAGTGCCATGTCTACATGCTTTTTGAACACCTCCAGGAACAGTGACTCCACCACCTCTCTGGGCAGCCTGTTCCAATGTCTGACCATCCTTTCAGTGAAAAAATTTTTCCTAATATCCAACCTAAACTTCCCCTGGAGCAATTTCAGGCCATTTCCTCTTGTCCTATCACTTGTTGCTTGGGAGAAGACTAAACAACCCCAGTTCCCTCAGCCGCTCCTCATAAGATTGTGCTCTAGATGTTTCACCAGCTTCGTTGCCCTTCTCTGGACACACTCCAGCACCTCAACGTCCTTCTTGTAGTGAGGGGCCCAAAACTGAACACAGTATTCGGATGAAAGATGAGGCATAAGTTGAAATAAAAGGGCTTTGGCTTGGATGTGATTAGAGTAGAGGCTGTGCAGGCTCCATCCTTGGAGATTTCCAAGACACAACTGGAAAAAGCCCTGAGCAACCTGGTCTGACCTTGTAGTAGACCCTGTCCTGAGCCTCCCAAGGTTTGTTCTATCCTGGTTTATTCTGTGATCCTATAATCCTACAAGTTCAAACTGAATCACTGGTAATCAGTGGTTTTTTGTGTTTATTTGCAGTAAAGACTCCAACTTTCTTAAATCAATCATAAAAAACATAGTTTTATTAAGGACAATAACTGTGTCTTTTTTATTGTACAACTTTTTTTCTTGCAATGCAAGGCCCATGTTATAAATCCAACCTCAATTTCGTGTTGCATTTTATGTTCAAACCAGAAAAAATGTCAGAAAGAAATAAAGACAAACCAGATCCTCAGCAGTTGCTTAACCCTCAGCTTATTTCTATTGCACAGAAGCCAACCAAACCAGCAACAGGGTAGTGCCAAAGATCATCAAAACAGTCTGCCAAAGAAAAAGACTTAGGCCTAGCTGCTGCTACTGGAAAACCCCAGACAAATGCCTGGCAAAGAACTGGCCCCGGACTTACACATTGTTATTGTGGAGGAGGGAATGATGACACAGTTTCCTGCACAATATTTATACACTTGTGCCCTGGAGCCTTGGCTTCTCACTCCAGTGAATACAAGAAGAAAACCAACAGCAGAAAAGGCATTTCTGTTGCCTAAGGTGTTGCCGTGACTATTTGTACTTTTTTTTTTCCTTTCTATTTTACATTAAATTCCTAGATTCCCATAATGATCTTAAATCAATGGGAGGATGCTATCTTTGCACAGAGTTTGCCATCACCGAGGGCATAGCAGGCAGCAGCTAATGGAGAAATAAGGACATCAGAAAGGTGATATGAGGTGTCACAGACAGAAACAGTGCTGAGAATGAAGTCCAGGTCTCCTGACTCCCTCCTATATGGGCTTCATCCTTCCTACTCGGTTCCTTCCCATCCAGACAGATTGTGATGCTTATACTGCTGTGCAATTACAGCAACAGCCAGTCCTTTATGTGCACTAGCACATGTAGGCTCCTAGCCTTACAGATGTCTTTTGGGATAAAGGCATATAGAGCTTGTACAACTTATGTCAAACCCATAATTCCAATGTCATTTCATATACACACTTGTTACAAGGTCACCAAAGGACATTTCTCCCAGGGCATTGCCTCATTTTCTTTTAATCAGTGTAACTGTTCCTGGACTATGTGGAGGTTTTGGGGGTGGCCTTTCATTGTGAAATAAACTAAGATTATTGCAAATAAATGGAGGGATTTAGCATTACAGAGAGGAATTGGTAAAACTCTCACAGAAAGAACATGATTTATAGCACGGTAAGCACATAGATAACTTTTTCTGAAATATTTTGTGATTAGGCTTAAAAGTTTATGGGTGCTTCCTGAAATGTGCAAAAAAACGCTCTTTGCAGGTAAAGCTACTTTAATTAAAGAGCTACTCTTCAGATCTTCTGAGTGCTGGAGTTATATTAGTATTTATTTTTAATAATTCATAGACAAGATAACTGAGTTTAGGATCCTGCTATGCTAAATTCTGTGCATTGATATACTAGGATACAGTTCAGCTCAGAAAGATTTACAAACCAGACAAGAAAGGTAAAATGCTGAAAAAGTGAAAGATGCAATAAGCTATTTTCATAGGTAATCTATCAAGCTGGCAGCAGAGACTAGCCAATTTTATGTTTCAGTCTCTGATTAAATCCCACTGTCTACTAAAGAAGCACAGATCATTTTGAATCTGGAAGAATAAAATATATAAGGTGAAGTAGATTCTGATCTGTTATATTGATGTAGCAAAGTAAAGTAAATGGGAAAAATGCAGTTTACACTGGTACACTAGAATACATCCTCAGGTTTGCAATACTAGAATCATACTAAGGAGCCAAAATGGATTCAGTGTGGCAGGACCAGACTATTAGGAGTAAACCTTTTCCCTTTCAAAAGTTTAACTATTTCTACTAAAGATTTGTCAACATGACATGTATTAGCTATCTACTTCTTACTCCAGTCTAATGTAACCTGACATGTACGCAGGTAGTGTGATGGCAGAATACCAACACTGATACTTTTAAAACAGGCAGCTGTTTCACTCAGCCCTTATTTAAAGTGCATGGAAATTGGTGTTATGCTGTGAACAAATGACAGCAGAACAGAGGCCAAAAGTATGCTCTTGAACGAGGTAGAAATGCTAAGTTTTCTTAGTGTTTGCCATGAATTTTGTCCTACTGCCAGAGTGGTTTCTATGCTGACTTCTTGCAGAGTGTAACAGAAATGATGGCTCTACTGCAGCTTTTTCTCGGTCTGTAGCAATTTATCAGCGTAATACCAATCTCTGCAATGTCTAGCTGTTGTTCTTCTCTGAAAACACAATACAGCTAAGATAAACAGTGTTGCTTTACAGAGAAAAGACAGAAGGGTAAACACAGGTTCTAAAATGGCAATCACTTTTCTTCATTCTGAAAAATTTGTTACCAGAAACAGAAGTTCACGGGCAGAAGGAAACAGAGAAGATGCCATTTCTCTGTCTTGGAACAATTGAGGACTTCAATTTTATTTGCTACAGGAAAAGAGCTGCTATTTCAAAAGTTCAACATAAATGAGACCATCTATAAAATAAAATATCTCTCTGTGCAGAATGTCAGAGACTACTCTGCTAAATTTATTTTTTAAAATAGTTCTTGTTTAAATAAATAGACCCCAGCTGAAGAGGAGTTATTCCTTCAGTGAGGGCTGAAGGGTTTAAGGGTTTAGAATGCATAAGAACAAGACATTTCTCCAGGAACTAGAAACAAGAAGCCAAAAAAAAAAAAAAATTTCCCCAAAAAAAAAAAAAAAAAAAAAAAAAAAAAAAAAAAAAAAAAAAAAGATAACAGCAATTGACATATTTACCAGCTAAACCAACAGTAACATCAGAAACATATAAACACCTCTCAAAAAATCAAAATATTTACTGCAGGACAGCAGCTATTTGCCTTTGCAACATGCGAGAGACTAGCACTAACTTCCCTCTGCAGAATGTTCCATTAACAGGCTTCCTTTAAAACCTAGTGGGAGTAAAAGAACTCTTTAAAATACACTCATTTTTCAAGGTCAAAACTGAAACTGCACTCCATCCTGTGGCATTTTAGAAGGCAGGACTGAAAGCCCACTGGGCCTTTCTGGCTTTAATCTTCTCCCCACCTTGGGAAGGAAATTTAGTTGTGCCATAATCTGACTTCTTTTTTGCCTAGAGACAAATCCATAAGGGTGATCTCATTTTACCTAACTTAGACATCTAAGAGTTTTCTGTCTAAATCTAAACTAGTCACCCTTTACTCATCATGGCCAAAAGAAAGAAATCAATAACTCCTAGGAGCACAATCATTTCACCCTTAGATAGACATCTAGCTTTCTGCACAAACTGGGTTATCTGAGAAAAAAGCTTGTGCGTGTCTCAGCCGTGTCCTGACTCCGCTGCAAAAGAGACCTGGGTGCTCACCTATCTCCTTCCTTACTCTGGTTTCCATGCAGAGCAAACTTAAGAGAGGTAAAACCACTCATCAGAGGTCAGTTTAACTGCAATTAGAGGTAATTGAGATGATTTGTTATCTTAAATATTTGCCATAATTAGTTGTCTCCAAAGAGACATTGTGAGGGGAGCAGTGTTCAGACCTAAATCAATGAAGTTTTGTATGATGATCTCACTCAAAATTAATTTCAATGTTTGGCATCTTGCACTCCATGATTTACTTGCAATATGATAGATAATTTTTACAATTATTATATTGCATGATGTAATCTTCAACTTCTGCATCCATTACTTAGCATGTTGAAGACTTCTATCTGCTTGTTCAATTTCTCCTCCATGTGTGAAATAGGTAAGTTAATTATGGCTAGGTAAAATCAGAGGAAAAATATAGGTTGGAATTAGTTTACTGGAATGAGAATCTGCACTAATAAAGGTTTGACAGCCAGTAGTTAGAAACCCATGTAATTTTGCAATGTACCACAGAAAATAAGTATTGTTTTAGATGTTCTTTACTGGCTGATTCTGCTTCTCTCATGAAACTTAGTTGGGGTTTCCACTCTGGGAAAGCTGTTTAACAGGAACACCCACTTCACCTATTGACTGTACAGGAATCAAAGATACATGGTGTGATGCTTACTGACTAGCTTTCTTACACAAATGTTTCTTTTACATTTTGAGGGCATACTTAACTCACAGGTTACTACAACTTCTATTTCTACTACAATCTGTACTGCTACACAAAATTTTGAATATTCTTGTAATCTAGAATAAATTTAGATTTTTTTTTCTGCTGTCAATAAAACCTTCTTCTTTGTATCTTCAATGACAGGTAAAATTCCAGGATAACTTTACAAGATTAGCATAAAAAAAAAGTCTTGGACACTTTTTGGGGGGGAAAAAAGTGTTGGAAGTCCATATATTCAGAAGAACAATGGAAGATTTTATANTTTGGACACTTTTTTTTTGGGGGGGAGAAGAACAATGGAAGATTTTATACAGAGAGAGAGAGTTTGTTTATAAAATTATCAAAATTAGTTTTCCATGTATTAAGTTACAGATTCTGGTACTCTTAAGAAATCAGCAAGAATAAGACTGTCTGTTCATGTTTGGGGTGTAGTTTGTAGAACAACACCCAGAAAAATGGATACAATCCAGCTCAGGAATGATGCCTTTGAAACAAAATCTGTGGTGTAGAAATGAATAACTACTAGAGCATACGGCTGCCAACTCTGGAATTTAACATTCCACATTTCACTTAACCATAAAAAATGAAGAGGACCCATGTTCAAAGGCAAATGTAGTAAAACATTAAATTAATTTTATAGTGTGCACATTATAGGTCAAGCATGTCTAAAAGTTCCCAAAGCAAACTGCAATAATGTCACTGAAAAATATTTAACATGGAATAACATGAGCAAAACATAATAATAATAAAAGACATTTCTATTGTCTCTCTCCTCTATCTCCTTATTACACTTTTAATAATAGACGAAGTAGTTTGGGGCATATATCAAAATCTTTTCTTGCTTTTTCTGAGCTTAGTTCTAATGATTTAACTCACACTGACTAAAATGTTGCCCGTAATAAGGACTCATTCAGTTCAATGCTACTTTCTTTGAGATAAGTTATTATACAACAAGAGCATTCCCATTACACCATAACATTACCATACGTTGCATTTCAAGTTTTCTTCTTTTTTCTTTAAAAAAACAAAACACTTATTGATATATTCACATTGTTTCCCAAACTCTAAGGGAAGGATCTTCAGCTAGGTTGTAAAAACAGGGGTCCCCTAACTCCAAGAATCCAGAGCTACAACATAGCAGCAAATACTGGTCACAAGTTCACAAAGGAAAAAGTACCTATGTTTTTATGAAACTAATGACATAAGCATAAAAATAATAATTTCCAGGTTGCCATCATTCCTGAATAACATTCCTTTTCAAGAGAACTAGAAGCATCCATTTCTGTTACGAGTTTCTTCAGCTGGCTTCCTTTCTTACTTTAGTATTAAGAAAATACAATTCTGATGATAGAGGATCCCAGCATTTATTTAGGAGATAATGACAGAAGTTTTTAGAGGTACTAGAATATCAGATGTACCAGAAAACCTGATATGAGGAGTAATAGATACCTGATAAGCTAAGCATGCAGATAGCCTTGTTATGGCTCCCTTTTTTCCCCTTGAAATGTTTTGAGTCTTTATAGACATGAGATTATTACCCATGGGTCATAACTGCCAGTAGGAAGTGAATTACATTTTAAACCTTATCAAATACTATGAAGTAATCCCAATTAGTCCAAAAGATTGAAGCACAAAGCCAGACCTGCATAAAAGCTTGGGGAATTGTTTGGTTCTGTTGTAGGGGAGGTACAAATCTGGTGCCTGAGACACCAGAGATTTCACTGAAAAAAACCCAGTGAGGGTTAAAACATGAGGAGAGCTACCATTTGAAGTTTGCATTGCCTTTCTTTCGTGCAAAGATTATAAATCAGTCAACAGCAAATTCTAAGCACAGCTGAAAGTGAGGAAATTGATAATGGATGGAAAGAAAAAAAGGAAGAGGGAGAATGAGAGAAAGAAGGTAGAACAAGTAAAGGAGGCCATGTGGTCAAGGGACTTCTCTAAGGTCAGTCAGTATATTTTAGAAGTATTCTCCTGTGTCTCACACGATTGTTCCATGCAAAAGACCTCAGTATCTCTCAGGTCTTCCTCCTTCACTAACTTTTTAGATGATACCATCAGAGAGATCACCTAAATTATAGCCAGATTAATGAGTAAAAAGGCAGAACCAACTACACAAACGTGTAATAGAAATCAAGAGACCTAAGTAGCTGCTAGGAACTTGAAGCCTGGTTCTATCATCACTTAGTAGGTGGGATTCGGATAGCAATCGCTGGAACATAGCAGATTTCAGAAAGGCTCAGAATTTATGAGACTCCCCACTTACGCATAATTGAAAGATCGGGAAAGTTAGCCTGGATTCCAAGATCTGTGATAGTAATCATGCAAAACTCAGTGGGTTTGGAACTTGTGAATGACACAGACATTTTCTTCATTTAAACTAACATTTCATAATTATTTATCATCTCAAAAAGACATTGCAGCATGAAGATTGTGTTATATAAATTTATACCTATTTCCATTGATGGTTCTTGGCCTTCAGCCTTTGGTACAACATAGAGGGTGTGAATTCATGCATTACATTCACTTGTTTTGGGTTTGTTTGTTTTTTTGTTTTTTTAATTAGATATGCCATCAAAAACTGATGTGAAGATCTCAAGATTGACAGAGCATGCTTTGTCATGTTAGCATTCAAGCAAGTTATCACTCAAGCAGGAGCATTATGAATAAGCCATAACATAAAGTACATGCTCTGAAAGGTCTCTGAACAATACGTTGCAATAACACAGCACAAATGTCACCGGTATAAATAAAGTATGGAAACAAAATAAACTCTCATGCTTCAGGGCATAGATCAACAAAGGCTTTACACTCAGACTAAAAGTTAAAAGGATTAAATCTTGTTATTCAAGTCATGTATGTTGCCTAGCACAATGGTTTCACCGGGTTCCTACTGAAGTACTAAGCTGCTGTAGTAACAACCACCACAAAACCAAAGTTTGATAATTGCAACAATAGTTATTTTTAATGGGGGTATAAAGAAACCATTACCTATATGTGAGGAGGCTCAAATAAAGATTTCTTGCACTGTCTTCTGAAATATCAGCCATTACAAAATGCCTTCAGCAGCACCCTCAAGTTCAATTTCCCAACTGTCTACACAAGCTACATTTACATTAGCAAGGTTTGATGCGAGCGTATCTATTAAGCTGTGTTGAGGATGCAATAACCCCATTATACACATTTCAGGACCTTGGGTTTGAACTACCTCTGCTTTTGTCCTGTAAATATCAGCCCATTATCACCTGCCGCATGTTAAGTGTAATACCAAAGAGCACCCTTTAGTTTATGTTGACCACAAAAATATTGATTTCCTGTGATAAAAGACCACTCCATGATGCAATCCAAGAAGCAGTTGGAGGGGTTAACTAGATGATTAGCTTCAGAAGCATGTTCCTGACCTGAAGTAAATTGCTATTATAGATGCACTAGTCTTGGCCTCAGAGCGCACACCAAAGAACCACTGAAATGCTCCATCTGGAACGCCTGAAGGAAAACCCTAACAAGCCCCAGGTGTCACAAAGCCGTTCACTGCACCCTTTGAAGCCACCAGGAAAACTTACACTCTGGTGCCTCATGACATGGAGTAACCTGAAACGCAACACAGCTGTGAGCATATTCCAGTGCCGGAAGTCTCTTCAAAAGCTGTGTGGCAGAGGTAGCACACAACGCTCTCTCATTTGTTATTATCTCCATGAAGACAGAAATACAATCGTATCCTGGGCTGCATCCAAAGAGCCATAACCAGCAGGTCAAGGGAGGTGATTCTGCCCCTCCACTTTCGTTAGACCCCACCCAGAGTACTGCATCCAGCTCTGGGGGCCCCAGTAAAGAAAGGACATGGATCTGCTGGAACAAGTCCAGAGGAGGCCACGAAGATGATCAGAGGGCTGAAGCACCTCTCCTATGAGGACAGGCTGAGAGAGTTGGGGTTGTTCAGCCTGGAGAAGAGAAGGCTCTGGAGACACCTTATAGAAGCCTTCCAATACCTGAAAGGGCCCTACAGGAAATCTGGAGCAGGGCTGTTTACAAGGGCATGGAGTGACAGGACAAGGGGTAATGGCCTTAAACAGAAAGAGGGAACATTTAGATAAGAAATAAGGAAGAAATTGTTTACTGTGAGGGTGGTGAGGCACTGGAACAGGTTGCCCAGAGAGGTTGTGGAGGCCCCATCCCTGGAAGTGTTCAAGGCCAGGCTGGATGGGGCTTTGGACAACCTGGTCTAGTGGAGGGTGTCCCTGCCCATGGCAGGGGGGTTGGAACTAGATAATCTTTGAGGTCCCTTCCAACCCAAACCATTCTGTGATTCTATGATTCTATTATACTAGGAAGAAAGTGCCCCTAAGAGGAAGGCTTCTCCATACTGCACAGAAGTCCTGTATCAATCTCTCACTAGTAAGGAATAAGTATCAAATTTGGCTCCTTAGAAGATGTCAGTCCCCCAGTAACAAAAGGGAAAAGGCCCATTAAGACAATAACATCTTTCCCTTTCTTCCCATCACTTCTCAGGCTTTCTCAAACCTTGTGCTGCCCTGACTGCGGATCTCTTTTCTGGTACTGGAGGCTGAGTGCCAAGACTAAGTTTGCCTGACAAACCAAATCTGTCTAGCAGCAAGGCACACCAGAGTTCAGGATAACATCCATACAGTTTGATGCCAACCCCAAACACGTGCACGTAACCTAAACCATCGACTCTCTTGCCAGCTCCTGTAAGTAGCTGTGTCCAGCCTGTGCTCAGACATGCTAGGCTGCCGAGGCCAGCCCAGGCAGACATGCTATTTCTGAGCACACAATGGATTCATTATACAAGAAAACAAAAGCACACAGGTAGAAATGAACCTTATTGGAATAGATTTGACTTATTCAACCCATCAGTATCTGCCTGCATTTTTACTGGTATGTTTAGGTTTGAAATTCTGCGAAAGACTGAAAAGCTATGGACAACTTGGGGTGATCTTCCAAGCATCTGCTGTGCTGACAGAGAACTACCTCATACTAAATAGGTTAAAAAGCATAACTGTTTTTTAGCTGCTTGCATAATATGTCACTGCTAAGTCTCATTTCCCTCGAGCTACAGTTGGTTAAGGGATCCTTTCAAGTCTCCTTATATTGCCTGGCTTTTGTGGAGTATCAAACTCAGAGTTGAAGCTGACTCCTTGATAAATTCCCTTTTTCTAAGGAGACAGAGACCCATGTGTCTACTGTCTTTCATACCTTCTGGACAGCTGATGGTTACTGAGTCTTGGAAATGCTTTTCCTTGGGATCTTGCTGTGAAGGTTTACACGCCAGAGGAGAGAAAAATTATTGTGGCAATGTTAATATAGTTTTGTTCTCGCTGGGGATAAAATGTCCACCTGGACTACATGTCATCTGCTGACTTTGTGCCTGGGGAAAAAAAGCTTTATATGCAAAATTTCCAAAAACTGCCATACAAACACATGAGTGCATGCATTAACAACATTAACAACATATTAACAACTAATACCAATAGTTCATTCTGTGCTCCTAGATCCTGTGAACTCTTTTAATGCTCTACTGGTCTGATGACCTCCTTCCAAAAAAATAAAATATTAAAGCCCTAAGCTACATGCCAGTGAGATGAAGGGAATTGTCTGGGCAGGGAGGTATGCTGGCTTAGAAGTTAAGTGAAAAAGGGCCATTTTCTTTGTAGGAACTAAGGAGTCTGAGTCCCTGGTACAGTAGTTAAGATCACCTTTCCTACGTGATCTACCAGGCACACATAGAAAATAGTCTTTAACGGATTCAGACCCTGGTAGAACTTTTCTTGTGTCACTTTCTTTTTTTCTATGAAGTACAGGTACATTACACTGTAAATTTGGTAGTCTTGTGTATAGATACATTGAGGAATGATGTGGTACTAGATGGAGCAGACAAACAGAGTTGTGGTGGGCCCTTGAAGGGTGGGCTATAAAGATTTGTAACCTCAATATCTATATGAGAACCAATGTCAGCATAATGGGTATGAACATGGTGAAAACTAATGTTCATATGAACTCCATGTTGGAGTTCATGGGTTCATTCTTCTGAAGTTCATGGGTTCTGAAGTTCATGGGTTCATTCTTCAGAAGTAATGGAGCAGTATAGCTATGAACAGAAGACCTCTGGTCTGAATCAATATTGTGTCTTCTGAAGATATTATATTCAGCAGTCTTTAAGAAGTAGTCTTTAAAATTGCAAGAAACATTACAATTTCTTGGAATAAGTGGAATATTTTGAAATTTAACTGCATATGTAAATTAGAATTAAAACAGTATTAGGGTTATACATTGTAGCTAACTTTCCTTCCATACTGTTCATCAAAGGATAAAGCACAAGAAACCAGAATAGTCACTCAGTCGAAGAAAAACAGTTTTGCTGTGTGAGATTGTATGGTTACCAATTGCTCTGCGGATAATGACTTCAATAGATGTGCTCTCACTTAAGTGTTTTGCTGAATTGAGGCCAGAGTGCTTATCACTCTGTAAAAGTCACCCATGATCATTTGGATCTTACTACTGTCCATCACTATTTTCACATTAGCTCAGCCCTTCCAAGAACATTACTTATGTGCACATCATGGAACAAAGAATTTATGAACTTTGAACCAGCACAAGAAAACAAAATTATGTATTTGTGCAGCTCGGTTAACAGATATATCAAAACAAGGGTATTTTTTCCAGCTATCGTTACTATCTTCAGTAGTTGAAGAAAACATATAACCCCTGTCCCATTGAAGAAATGTCGGCTTTAAATTAAGCATGTGCTTAATTTTTCTTCATGGTGAGTAATGTTTCTTTTTTCTTTTATAGAGATATATAATGTCTTGGTATTTACTATACTACTATACTATACTCACTATTTATTATGTATGTACATTTGCGTACACAGATATACACAAATATATATATGCACACACAAGATTTGAGTATCAGCAGAGACAGTTTTGAAATGAAAGGATTTGCACAAAGGTCAGTGCAGCCCTTTGCTCACTAGTGTTTTCATAGTGTACCTTCAGACCCTTTGATCTCAGGATCTCAGCTCTACAATGAATATATAACCAAGTTAGGAACAGTGAGCAGAAGCATGAGTTAAACAAACAGGGGTGGACACAAAAGGGCGTTGCACAGGTTTGGGACATTTGTTTGCAGGACTACTTGTAGACCAAGGTGAAAAGTGCAACTGGCTTCTTGGACTGAACAGAGTGTGTAAACAAGCATGAAAGAGAGATTAACTCTCACCATCTAGAAATGTTTGTGCTCTTGAAATCAATGGGTGATTCGTGACAACAAGAAAAGGGCAAATATTGAGACAAAAGGCTCCAGCCTGTGGTTTGCATTCAATCAGCTCTTAATATCAGGTAAACTTGTTACAGATACACAAATTACTCATGCACTAGGCTGTGATTTCACTAAGGTAGGAAGAAGTGTTGATGTAGATAGAGTAAATATAAGCATCAGACTTTAATCCTCCTCAATTGATGACAAATTGCCATTTACAGAATGCTTTGTGTAAATGTAAGCCCTTCAGATAAGGGAGGGGGTACCCACCGAGGCAAAGAGCTGCAGCTAAAGTGCCATATTCCCACTAACTAACCAGCCTAAACAAACAAATAAATATAAAGTAAAACACTTTGAAAATGTCACAAACCTTTTTATTTTTCCCTGAATGCTGTGACCTACGTGAAACTAAAGTTTTTGCATGTCTGTCTTTAAACAGAGGCTGCTGCAATGTTAATACATATCTTGGTTTAAATTAAATACATGAAAGACTATGTGTAGAGAGTATTTCTCCTTTTAAAGTTCTGATTTTACTACAAATACAAAGGCTCCCTAAGTCAAATCCACACAGGGCTGCAGTAGGAGCTTACTGTCTGGAGAGGAGTCCTGTCACTCATGGAAGTAACAAGTGTCTATCGAACGTCAAGGTTTCTGTTAGAGGTAGTGACTTTTATTAACCAGTAAGTTTTGCAATTTTTATCCCTACATATAAATCTTGCTTTAAATACACCCCCATGGATAAAATGCTGCTGCTGTGTGTAAGTGATCCCGTAAGGCTTTGAACATGCACCTGTCATATTTCAGATTCAGTCTGTATCAGCATACTTCTATTTTGAGAGGCTGAAATGGCAAAATCAGGCCCACTAAAACACTGACTCAAAGCTCAGAACTCCCAATCTAGAAATCCCATTGAGCTCTTCCAGAAATTTACCCCAAAGCACTGGAAAATTAGGTAGAGGAGGAACAAAGAGAGTAAGAGTGTTTAATGACCTAAGGATAACAAGTAAGGCTGGCTTAAGTGTGAACTGTTACCTGAGTAACATGAAGTATGTGAGAAGTCCCTTGCAGTTTTACAGTGAATAAAATACGTAGTATACACAGAGGAACTCAAGGGTTCTAGCATGGTCAGGACAATAGATGATAGGTTTGGGTTTTTTTAGGACAGGTTCCTGAAATATGAATGGTTTATAAAAATCCTATATCCTCAGTGGTTTTAAACCAATATTAGTGTCTGCTTTGCACCAAAAAAAAAAAAAAAAAAAGGTCAAGGTGTTTCTTTCCCTTCTGCTCAAGACTTAGATTACATTTAACTTAATCAAAACCAGATTGCAGCCTGACCTGTACGTACATAGGGGAGTAGGGGAGGGTTAGAACATATTTTTATTGCTTCACATTGGCTACTGATGACATGAACAAAGGGGAGGGAATTCAGGTTTACCAAAGCTGCTTAGGAACAGGGCTCAAACAAACCTAGACTTTGTAGATCACAGCTACTGGTAGGTCTCACAGATTACATATACGCTGGTAATGTGTCAGGTCCATCTTCTGGACATGATACCAAAAGTCTCCGTAGGTTGTGTCCACCTATCTAAATTCTCTGTTACCTAACACAGGTGACTGAGCCTAGACACTGTACTAGCAACAAGCTCCTGGAATCATAGAATCATGGAATGGTTTGGGTTGGAAGGGACTTTTAAAGGTCGTCTAGTCCAACCCCTCTGCAATGAGCAGAGACATCTTCACCTACATCAGGTTGCTTAGAGCCCCCTGCAACCTGACCTCAAATGTTTCCAGGGATGGGGCATCTACAGTCTCTCTGAGCAACCTGTTCCAGTGTTTCACTATCCTCATTGTAAAAAAATTATTCTTCATATCTAGTTTGAATCCACCCTCCTTTAGTTTAAAACCACTACCTCTTTTCCTATTGCAATAGATCCTGCTAAAAAATCTGTCCCCATCTTTCTTTAAGCCTCCTTTAAGTATTGAAAGGCTGCAGTAAGGTGTCCCTGGAGCCTTCTCTTCTCCAGGCTGAACAACCCCAACTCTCTCAGCCTGTCTTCATAGGAGAGGTGCTCCAGACCCCTGGGCATCTCCGTGGCCCTCCTCTGGACCTGCTGCAACAGGTCCATGTCTGTCTTGTACTAAATGAGCATGTTAGTAGGCAAAGGCCATGTGAAGGATCACGTAATGATGTACCAGTATTCAAATCCATGTCTTGGCTTTGTTTTCTTTACCGGTATTTATGTAGCCACAAGTTGGACTTGTTCAGTGTAGCCCTCACATAATAACCCTAGCTTGTGCATTTCCATTCATGAAATGAACTTGGCCAGCCCCTCAGGAGATGTTGTGTACCAGACTGAGCTAACTGGCCAGTCCTTCATCCATCAACTTTGTAGCAAATGAAGCACAGGGCTCTGGAGAACAGAAACTGCAGCTCTTCATACCACCTGCTGAGAACCTCTGGTCAAGACAGTTTAGTTCAGCACAGCTCTCTGTGGTACGGCTCTGATCTGATAGGTGTCTAATTCAAGGTAAGATGAAACTCTCTCTAAGTTAAATTTAGGCGTTCAAATTCCTGGTTCTCAATTTCACTGCACTTGTCTGGGAATAGTCCTTACCTGAGTGCAATGCTTGGCTGGGTTGTACAACCTGAAGAATATGTGTGCCACATGACCAGCTGCTAGGGAGTAACTCAAGCAGTGGGAGATGGGAGAATTGAGAGGTTAATATGGGGTAAATCACTGTTTCTCTGGAGAGATGGGAACCCAAAGGCAAAGAGCTGTTGTTTTCCAGTCTGCCCCGGGAGAAGAGAAGCTGTGCACTGTCCTATACATGGAGATAGGGGCAAAAATATAAATGACACTTTCGCTAAATAATTTAGAGAACTCAGTGTAAATGTCTTCTTGGCAATCAGTTCCCTCCATTTTTCTCCAGTCTTTTGGACTGATTGGAACCAGTAGTTATGCTATAAGTAAAAATGTGTTTTTATGTCTTCCAAAAGAAATATACAGCTCCTGGATCCCTGGATAAGTTCCAGGTCCGTTTAAGGGGGTTTTGTTTTTCATTTTTTAAACCGGGGGCTTAAAGTCAGGCTGATGCAAGCCCATGCAGCTCAATTATCTGAGTATTCAAAGACAGCATTGTTAAAAAGTTAATAAAAGAGAATTTGTTCCTCCTTGTCTCTTATTAAAAGCAATCAAGATATCAGTGCATTTTTCTTCAGAATTCTGAGGTACAGTCTGCCCTTTTCATTCTGGTTTACTGCCAGAGTAACTCTATTAGTCGCTTTGCTACCAGTGTAATACAAAGTGGTAGATGCCTCCATTTGTTGAAATGAAAATGTATTTGTTTTTCCGTTATTCCAGTTTGCTAAAGCAAGACAAAGGATAACTGTGACCTTGCTGCCTTTGTCTTTGAATGGGAAAAAATTGTACCATATCTTTAAGGAAACCCCTACCCTGATCATCAAACTATAGACAATATGAATGGAATGAATTGAGATGGACAAAATCTAGAGGTGAAGTGATAATATTTGCAAGTTATTTGAAGACAGCAGGAGGGCCAAAAAAGCAGTTTTGGAAAAGTTGGTTTGGGAGCTGAGATGTTGTTCAGCTGAAGAAGATGAGGGGAGGAATGCTAGCCCAAGGCTGAGGGCCAAATGAGGGAAAAGCGCAAAAGTTTAGAAAGAACATCTGTGAGAAATCTGACCTCATCTAGTCCACATAAAACATTTCTGTATGTATGTACTTACAGTGGCTCTTAAGTAATGTATAAGTGTGTAGTTAGGAAAAATACTTTCATAAAAGTGCTTACAATCTAAATCAATAAAATGAAGAGGGTAAGGGAAGATTGTCTCAATATTTTGGATAAAGCAAGAAGCTCCAAGGATTTTATGGCTTTTCCAGTCACAAAGGAAATAATCTGCTACATTTAATAAATGATCCTAGGATTTCTGAGTCTTGGGCCTATATAAAATACTAATACTAATTAATATTAATACTAATAAAAGCTATGTAATAGTACCCCCTTATTTCCATCAGTAGACATAAATAATTGTATGAACAAATTTAATATCATTCCAATTTCACATTTAAGATTAGTAAGGTAAAGATTACCAACTCTAAGGTCCCCCAGGAGTTCAAAAACAGAGATAACACCAGAAACAAATGGTGGTTCAAGAACAGAGATGCTAACTATGTGATCACCATGAATACCTACCACTCTTTGAAATGCCCTCAACAATATTGCTCTCAAGAATTACCTTCCTTTTGAATCTGTACATATTCCTATTTACACATTTAAATTACCACAACTCTTATTACTATCGATAGTAACAAAGTATTCTAAGTTTTATGAAAGTTATTAAGAAAACATGAAATACATATTTCTGATAATTACAACATTGTAAAAAAAAACCCCACCCTTATCTAAGTTAATAAGTTTGATGTTTTAACTACATAGTTTTCTTTGTTCTTCAAGTTTCCATGAAAAAAAATGGACCCAAAGGCTAATCTTTTTCTGAGAACATTCAGGCTTTCAGGCAGAGGTATAGAAGCTTCAATTTTTATTTTTTTTTCCTCTTCCGTCACTTTAAAGAGAACATATTTTCATAAAATTCTCAAGAATAAAACAGAACAAATGCTATTAAATGTTTACTAAAATCTCAATGAATGAAGATCTCATAACCTGTTTGCATGTGTGATGTTGTATGTTTTGCAACTGTGATATGTTGACTTATGTTCAGCTATTATAACGCTGAGATAATTTCCTTTAGATTTGTTTAATAGGTAGAAAATACTGTATTTAAGCAGATTATTATTTTAACATAAACATAGTATTTTCATTCTTCAATACAGATCACTTGCCATTACAAAACTAAAAGAACACATCCATCTTTCTCTACACAGGCTTTAAAAAAAATCTTTTCTCATTTCTCTCCTATATGTGAGAATATCCTTGCCTTATCTTGTATACTGTTTATTTATCTTTTTTATTAACTCTGACAGCAAAACCAGTCTTGTCGTGTAAAGCTTTACAAACTCTTTAAACTCACTTCAGAGCTTTTAGGTTCGCATGGGCCGGCAGTGATTAGCCCAACAGTGTGATGTTTGTATTATGAATTCTGTAGGTCAATGCTTGTTGTGTTGATTTTTACTGGTATCTGGTTAATAGTAGCTAGAATGGGGCTACGTTTTGGATTTGTGCTCTGAAAATAGTGTTGATAATATAGAGAAGTTTTAGTAAGTAAACATAGTAAGATGTTTAGTAAGCTGAGCAGTGCTCACACAGAGCCAAGGCCTTTTCTGCTCCTCACCCCACCCCACCAGCGAGTAGCTGGTGCACAAGCAGTTGGGAGGGGACACAGCCGGGACAGCTGACCCCAACTGACCAAAGGGATATCCCATACCATTATGATATCATGCTTAGCATATAGAGCTGGGGGAAGAAGGAAGGGGAAGACATTCAGAGTGATGGCGTTTATCTTCCCAAGTCACCATTAGGTGTGATGGAGCCCTGCTTTCCTGGAGATGGCTGAACACCTGCCTGCCCATGGGCAGTGGTGAATGAATTCCTTGCTTTGCTTTGCTTGTGTGCATGGATTTTTCTTTACCTATTAAACTGTCGTTATCTCAACTCAAAAGTTTTCTCACTTTTACCCTTCTGATTCTCTCCTCCATCCTGCCGTGGGGGGATTGAGAGAGTGGCTGTGTGATGATTAGCTGCTGGCTGGGGTTAAACAACAACACTTGTTTAAAAAAAGGGAGGAAAAAAAAGGAAAGAGTTCCCATTGGAATGTTGAACAAATAAACATGAAAATATTTCATTTTTAAGACCTTTACAGGCTTTTCTTTATCAAAACAGTATCTGTGACCTAATTTGACCTGACAGAGTCCCTTTAGTGCATCAAAATTATATGCAATAACCAATTTTGACATCATATTTAGAGCTATGGTGTCACTCTTTTCTATGTCCTTCACCTTGGTGTTAATACTAAGTACTGCAAAAAAGGCAGATGTTTTTCTAGTACACATGAGGAGTGTAATGTTAATATACCTAAAAGCAAATTTTAAAAGGATGAAAACAAGAAAGGTCCTTGCTGACTTAAATAGCTATATATTTTCTCAAAATAGATATAGATGGGTTCACTTTGGATGCAGTTCCTTGTAGAAAATGTGTTCTATTGACATAGCAGCTGTAATTTATGATAGGACTGAAACGATTTTTAAAAACCCATCAGAGACAAAATTCCTAAGAGTCTCTTTTTAGAAAAAAAAAAAAAAGTCCCAAGTCAGGACATCATTTAGGCATATTGTTAACTGGTTTCCAGAAAAGAAGTAGACTGGCATAGTATATTTAATTGTATTTTCTATACACTATAAGCCAGAGTGATTTTTGTTAATACACTGGTGGGGAATGACTGTTTTGGAACATGTCATTTTGTCTCCCTTTGGATCAGGAATTTGGTTGCACAGTGTCTCAATAGCAGAGTAGGTGAGCCAGACAATAGTATTGCCGAGTTGTCCCTTTATGGACAGTAGAAAAGGACTGCAGAGGGAGTTTTCCAACATGTGGACTAGTCTAGCTTGACCAAAGGGTTGTGAGATGAAAGGTTATGTAAGAAAAGAGACAGGCAGATCTCTCAATCTCTAGAAATTTTGATGAGTCTGTTCCAAGTTTAGTTTTTCCTGTTTGAATGTTGAGATTCACAAAACAAGCAGGAGGGATTTACAAAGATTGAATTAAACAGAAAGCCTCTGTATCTTACCAGCGTATTTCCTAACTTTGCTGTTCTGATTATTCCTCTTTTTCTAACATTCCCCCAGGTGCTAAAATTGTTCTTTGGGAATACTTCCCTGCTGCTACTCATGTGCCATACTACCCACAGTCCTTCGTACAGAGCACAACCCTGCTCTGGGTGCAAGGACTCCCGTATGTGACCACATGGGAGAGAGTTAAACACATAAGAACAGCAGTCATAAAATTCAGCCTGCTGGACAGGAGGTCATCTAGCTCAGGAAGTAGGAGAGAAGGTCATGACTGTCATCTGGAAGTCACAGACACAAAATATGTCTTGGACTCCGACAGTTCAGCAAGCTGTGTCTCACAAAATGAAACCAGGATTAGTGATGCCTAGATTTCACCTAGTTGTCAAAGAATGGTGCCCGCATTTATTTTCGCCTGTGCAGAGTCTGCACAGGCGAAAATAAATGCGAAAATAAATATTTACCTCCTCCCAGCACTGTACCAGCCAGAGACCATGTGGGGAAGGAATTTTTCTTTTCTTGTTTTGACATTTTTATTTTGTATAAAAACTCTCAGTTCAGGTCTCTCATCTCCTAAAATATTGCCCTGATGTTAGCTATAAATTAGTATGAGGTATTGCAGTTAAGGTGGTTCCATCTCTCAAGGAATAAATGAATATTTGTTTGGCCGTAGAAAAAAACCTATGTCCATTCTAGTGCATAAGTTCTGCCAGAAACCCTGGTTTGGCCTTGAGGCATGGCACAGCATGTCTTGTGTCCACACAACTAAACTCTCTTACTTCAGAAGCAGAATGGTTGGATCCATGCTGCTTACTGGGTAATATTCCTGAACAGTACTGTGGCATCAACAAAGAAAGTGCTAGAAAGCACCCAGATCAAAACCAGATTTAATCCTACAGGGAATCATAGGACTAACTGCTAAAAAGCAGGAAAAAAGTTTCTTCTTCCATGCAAGAGAATACTTGAACTATAAATCTCCAAATAACATACGCATCAATTAAGTATTTATTAGGACTTAAACCCATCCAGGCATGTCTACAAGCATACATATAAGTAACAAGATAATCAGGGAATTTAATGCTGGAAGCTTAGAACATGGATGACACTGAGGGGTAGGCAACATTCAAATGACACTTCAGTGCTTTCATGAATTTTCTTTTAAGTCTCTCACTGCTTCGATTATAGTAAAAGCATCCAAATATGTCCCAGTTATAACAAGGACAATGATACCAGCCTGAATTTGCACGGAGGCTGTAACCATATTTCTGTTGTGAGATTTTCCCTTTTGTTTACAAAAGAAAAAAAAAGTAGCATAAGTACATTTGTTGAAATTTAATATGTCATATTATCTGTTTCTGGCAGCAGGGAAAGGACATTGTTTTAGAAATCTGAACACTTTGTTCCAACTAATTTCCAATTTTTAGATAGACCTTCAATAACCCAAGTTTGGACTCAGATGGGATACAGTGTTTTCACATTCTTGAAAAGCTCTTGAAAACTGTGTCAGGATTCAGATGTTGATTAAACGCAGAGCATTTTTGTTGGTGTCTGGAGAAAAGGACCGTCATGCTGCTGAGCCAGATTTCTCTGCAAAACATGTCCCGTTTATGTCTGTTATAATTTTCTTCCTTCTAGTGAAAGAAAGGGAAATAGATGCCTTGTTCTTAACTATATTGACAACTTTACTCATATTGAGTTATATGCTACTTTTTGAAGAGTCATGTTGACTTAAATGAAACAAGACCATTTGAGAAGGTACCATTTGCTGTGACAGTGAGTACTGCAGTCTAGTCCTTAGCAATGAATCTGAACAAAATCCTATCATTTGTTCCAATGAAAACTATCGACATTTAAGAACTGTTTTATGGACCATCAATAGAATATAAAACATTCCTGAGTCGTCTGTTGTAAAAATGACTCATAATTATCTTGAAAAATTCCTGTACCTGATGTGGTTTTAGCTCCATCAAAAAATGTCAGGATAAATATGTAATTTTCATAGCTATTAGTACCATAGTTAAAAATCCATGTTAGTTGTGGCTTCGGTAATGAAATTTCTTGGCAAAAACTTGCCATCAGAACTTGTTTTGTGAAATTCCATAATTTCTGAGTAAATCAAGTCTTTAGATCACAAACTCTGGTTCTAATGGGAAACATTAATCTGCCTGACATCTTCTGGATGGTCAAAATGGAAGCAGGGATGTGCTACAAAGGAAGAATTTCAAAGCATTGCCCAGGAATGCGGTGGTGGTGTCAGGTAAGCCAAAGCTCACTGAGAACTGAGCCTTGCAAGGGACATCAAAATCACCAAGAACTTCTAATGTTATTTTAGTAGTAAAAGGCTGAACAAAGAAAATATGGAACTGTTGCTGAGCAGGTGGCTTAGTGACAGCAGACATGGATAAGGCTGAGGTACTCAATACCTTCTTTGCCTTCTTTGCCTCCCCACAGGGTCTCCCAGGCTTCTACAAATACAGAAAGTGATCAGAGAGGTATGAGTAGTGGATGAGGATCAAGTCAGGGACTGTGTGAAGGAACTCAACCCATGTGAGTCCTAGGGACCATATAGGCTGTGTCTGAGCAAGACCACTCTCTACCATCTCTGAAAGGTCATGGAGATAAGAGGAGGACCCCAAAGACTAGAGGAAAGTAAATACTGTGCACATTTTTAAAGAAAAGCCTGAAAGGATGATCCAAGGAACCACAAACTTGTGAACCTCATTTTGGTCCCTAGGAAAATCATTGAGCAAGTTTGCTTGAAAACATTTCTGGGCATGTAAAGGAGAAGAAGGTGATTGGCACAGTCAACACAGGTTTACCAAGAGTAACTCATGTCTGACAACCTAATTGCCTTCTGTGAAAAGTAACTAGTTTTGTGGATGAGGTGAGAGCAGTGAGAGGATGTCATCTACCTTGATTTTAGCTGGAATTTTAGCATTGTCTCCCTAGCATTCAGGCTAGGATGCTATGCTCTGGACTGGTGAACAAGTAGATGGGTAAAAACTGATTTGATGGTTGGGCTTAGAGGACAGTGATTAATGGGTCCTGCTCTGCCTGGAGGCTGGTAACTAATGGAGTACTGCCGTGATCTGTCATGGTGCCTGTCCTGTTTAACGTTTTTACTGGTGACCTGGAGGAGGTGTTGGAGTGCAGTCTTATTAAGTGTGACACCAAAGTAGGAGGACTGGCTGATATTCTGAATCAAGGGCACTGAGAGATGACAGAGCCAAGCTCTTCACAGAAGCATACGGTGGGAGGATGAGCAACAAAGATAAACTGAAACAAGAGCATCTCAGACTGGATATAATGAAATACCTTTTTCCCATGAAGACAGCAAAGCAGTGGACCAGGCTGCCAAGCAAGTTAGTGCAATCTCTGTCCTTGGAAGTTGTCAGGACCTGACTGTATAAAGTCCTGGTCTGATCCCATAGCTGACCCTGCTTTTATCAAGAGGTTGTACTAGAAGCCTCTAGAGGTCCATTCCCACCTAAGTTATCCTAGGATTCTATGAGTAGAGTTGCAACAAAGAATTATACTGGCTTTTCATATAATTTATGAAGCAAAAGTGATGGTGGCATAGGCATAGGGATGGCATAGGTTGGGTTTACTTATTTCTGCTGGACAATCTTGTGTGTAATGGGCTTTAGTTCTTATTTTTCATCTTTCCACAGTTTTTCACTCTGCTTTATTTAGTTAGTGTAATTGATTCTAGTTACTGGCTTGGTTAATGAAAACCACACTGCCCATAAGCAAGTTTAAAGAAAAAAAAAAGGTAAAATGCTATTAATCAAAACACAGGTTCCTTCAGAGATATTAGCAGAGCCAAACACAATGTGTAAAAGTGAATTGACCTAACAAGAAAGAGAAGCAAGGATTTCAAGAACACAGCTGGTTTATTTCCCAGTGATAAAATATACAAAGAGAATACCGGCCCCAAATGTCTAAGGAAGGGAAAGATGTTTTAGTAGCTTGGCTTTATCCTGCATTGGCTGTCCTGAGTCAGGCTTCTTTGAAAGTGTTCATGACCATAGTGGAACAAAAATAATTCAGTGCAGAGAGCTTCTTTTTTTTTTCCCCTGAAGTGAACTGGTTGTTTCAGAATTTCCAGTGAAAAGTAAGCATGGTCTCTTATTCATTATTTCTCATAAAGAATAAAAATATCTCCACTTCTGGCCATTATCATTCCAACAAAAAACCTCAGAAACTTTTCAGGCCTGATCCCGTAGCTTTGAAGTCAGTGGGAACCGAATCATAGTCTTAAAACACAATGTTTTGGCTAGATGTTGTCACACAGTTGCTCACATCTTTGTTATTTTCTATCAGTAAGATTAGTGTTTCATACTTTCTGAAAAGAGATTGCTGTTGGTTTCTGGAGGCCCTTGGAGGCTGGAGGAAGGGATTTCTATCTGTGTATCTGTCTAGAGACTGCTTCCACTGAAATCTGTAGGAAAATGTGATTTGACTTCTGTAGATTCAAAATGGGTTCGATATGAATTGTTTCCTGTAGCAACTAAGACTATGTCCATACTGGAAAATCAAATGCACTCACAGCTGCTTTCTGGCACTGCAGCTAACCAGCATAGAAAGGTCTGCATCCGTTTTATTGACTCCTCGTGCCCTCAGACACTGAGCAGCCACATCCAAACTGCCTGTAACAACAGTCTCTGCCCCCAATTCGCTCCAGAACTGGTTTGGACATCAATAGCTCTCCAGGGTCAAAACCAGCCAGGTACCATCCGAACTTGTTTGCGTTGTAGGCAACAAAATGGCAGGGCATGTTCCCTTCTGCCGTTTAATTTATTAGTGTGCATAACTTCAGGGTGCAATTCATCTACCTTAATGTAGACATCTGAAAGTTCAACATTTAAATCTCTGCTAGTTACCCTGGCTTCCTGTTATACTCAGTGGAAGCAAATCCAGGCCACAATTCATCTGACCTGTCTCGTGTACTTAGCTCAAATAAGATGGATTGCAATCTGGGAATGCCCATTTTTTCTTCTGACTATAAAGTGAGTCTCAGGTCACCAGGTCAGACTTAGACCTCTAACTATTAGGCACCTGAGATAAGGTGAGACAGATACCAGCCTAATACATGCTAATAAGTTTATCAGCATATTTCTCTGGTTAAACTACACATTTAAAGACCATGTAGATTAAATTATAGGCTTTTACTCAGGGAAAACAGTGGAAATACTTACTGAGAAGTTTCTCTGTCAGAAGACATGAACTGTTCTCCACAGAACAGAGCAGATTGTGGAAAGGTGAAAACTTGTCGTTTTTTTTTGTTTTTTTTTTTTTTCTGGAGCAGTAGTCCAGAACTGTGATATACGCTCACATCTCTCCCAGAAGTATGATGTAATTTATCAGCAGCCATGCTGCCTTCATTCTTGTTCCCAGCATGGAGTAATACTCATTTCATTCATTTTCTGCTCAAGTGGAAGCAAGGACTGAGTGGCTGGGAGGATCTACCTGAAGCTGTAGGATTTCATTTCTCATCTGTGTCTGGAGAAGTCTGGGCAGCTGCAGAGGAGTACGAGGTCAGGACTCTGCCCTCCAGCAGCATAACTGAGACAGTTTGGCTTAAGTTTCATTAATAACCCCTCTTCCACTCTGACCTTCAGTCATAATAAATACCTGGGAACCATAGCTGTTGATTACATTTGCAGTTGATGCCAAGTTATATCATTTCTATTACCATTAATGTAAAGAAAATATTTGTGTCTGAAAATAAGTCACACTGCAGCCTATACCCATTTTTTTTGCAACCCTTAGTCCTTGTTACCTTCATTAGATATTTTTCTAATGATAATTAACTGAGAAAACATGACCTAAGTAAAGTTATCAAAGGCGAGCAATTATGGGAACATGTGCCATATTATTCCAATTAGGTAACTACTCATGGTGGTTTCACTTGGTAACAGCACAAAACTACTGTTCAGCCCACTATTCCCACTGTTACATTGATAAATGATCCCAAAGCCGCCTTTCATTCGACAGGTCTGTTTTTGGACAAGGGCCAGACAAAACAAAATCGCAAGATTTATAAGTACCACAGTGGGAGAGTAAAGAGGATCTGAAGGGCATGAGCTCTGCTCTGTCCCTTCAGAACAAAAGCTCAAGAAAAATACTCCTGGTGGACCAGATCCTAAGGACTCCGTTCAATCTGTAACTAGCCATCATTCAGGCAAGGTCTTGCAGCCATTAGTATAGATATGTCTGAAGAAATACACAATTGAGGGTCAAATTGTGATTCGTGCTTTTTGTTGTGGGAGGACAAGAAAGTCCCAGCCTTGATGGTACAGCATTTCCCCACAACAGCTTTCCTTATGTATGAATGGTCTTGTGAAACAAGGAGTAGAAGGCAAGTATTGCCATGACTCTATGACTCACTTCAACTCTGGATCACCGTGATACACAGGGGAGCAGCATTGTGCATCCGTCTGATGTATAAACAATAAACACTGAAAGATTTAGTGCTTTTCTGTAGTTACCCTTCCTCTTTAGGCAATGGCATAAATGTTATCAAACCCAGTCTGGAGAAAGATTTTTGGGCCATGGACCTTTATGGAATCTGTTGATTGAAAATAATTGGAAGACTTCACCTTCCAAAACCTGGTGGAGGACCTTTCCTTATGAAATACTACAATCTCAGAAAAAGACATAATCAGTAGCAGAGTACTATTAAAAAATGTATCTTCTTTGGGAGAATATGGTCTCAAATTGAAAATAGCAAAGACAAAAGGAAAGGATAGGAAGTTAGCACTATGGTAAGAGGTTAACAGACATGATCTTACAATTAAAGATATTTACCAGAGAAATTTGAACCCCATTATACTCTGGCTCATGGTACATGAGGAAGAACTGTTTTACATCATCAAAGACAAAAACCAGGTCTATAGGTAAGCTTTAAGAATAATAAACATCCTGAATTCAAGAATAAGTCTGTCAAATGAAGGGATATTGATTTTGGAACAAGGAATATTATGTCAAACAACATTAGTTTAATTGATCTGAATTTAGTTTAAGTACTAAAAGCATTTATATACAAACAGCAAATGAAAATTAACTGCAGCTGAGTCCCTTGATTCTCAGATTATACAATATGCACAAGCAACTGAAAGTTCTTATAGGAATCCCAGCAGCATGGTCTGGGTTCTATTCCCATAGCATGACTCAATAGAAAAGCAATATGCTTTCTTTCAGAAAATATGAATATTTAAAGCCATGTTTTGACTTTTAAAAATACACAAAACTTTTCCTATCCCAAAAAGAATTTATAATAAAATGCAGAAAAGATGCTAGAACTACGATCATTATAACATGGGTTAGTTAAAATATTTCAGCTTCTGGAATGAGGCATCCAAGAAAAAATTCATTCCTTCTGAAACAAAGTCAAATAGATTTGTTTGTTGTTGGTTTTTTCCTTCTACTCTCACTCAGCTGCTTACATTACTTAGCTGTCTTAGATACCTCAGAGTCTGCATTTGTAGGAACTGATGCATAGAACCTCAAGATACTGACTGCTAAAAATATTGCTGTTGTTGCCCATCAGGGAGAAAAAAGTTTTTTCTATAATTTGTTTCATTTTGTTTTCTTTACAGACCTGATTTCTTCAAAGTGGGAATACCTTTTCTACAACTTTTTCAGGCTTTCTTTTTTTTTCTTCTTTTAAAAATTCTTTGGATTAATGAGATTTTAAAGAAGTCATGATAACAGTACAGACTTCACAATATATGCACACAGGTAAAGAAGTCCAATTGCCATTTAGCACTCTCAAGTACCTAAATTACTTATTAAAATACAACTAATTCTCCAAAATTTCTTGATCTTATGTTTGTGAACACATTGAGATGTTTCAACCAATGAATTCAAAAAATCTGAAACTATTAAAATTCTACCTACAATTACATTAATTACATTAATAATATAACATAAAATATCAATATTAATAGAATATAATTATAATTGTGCTGTTAGTGATGAAAAGAAACTTAATGGTGAAATTAGTCTTTTCTAAAAAAGGTATGCAAACTTGTCAGATGAACTGCATGTCTGATTTAGGCGTAGATGACTCATTTTGAATGTCTAGAGAATAACTTCTGTCTGCAGTGAATGACAGTTTATGAGGTAAATAGCCAAAACTGTTACCTGGATCATTAATTTAATGATGAAAACCGAAGCTTTTAGACCAAAATCAGACCTTTTAGGTCTCTCTGAATATTTCTTTATATCTCTTTATCTAGTATTATTCATATAATTTCTTACTGGTTTTCTTCTCTCTGCTTTAAAGTCAATGTCAATGCCAAAGAAGTGTAGGCACAAAGATCTTCTCCAGAGTTGTAATAATTTGTAAAAGTATTTTTTACTCATAACACATATTATCCATGTATCACAGTGAAATGTTACGTGAACATAAAAGGATTTTGGTTTTTACACAGCAGTGCCAAGTTTACTTCCAAGTCTTATGGTTCAGATTGTGTCAAAATACAATCTGTACATCTGCTGAAGATTTTACTGGGGAAATATCTGGGCATTCCACTTCCCAGCCTCTTTCAGGGTTTGTCTTAATACGTCAGGAGTTTGCAGCCTCTTATGAAAGTCTGTTGTGCATGTCACTAAAATACCAGTGAATCAACATGTTGATTGTTTGACTTGTTAAGGAGCAGTTCACTAGTTTCTCTAATTATTTGCAGTTGATCTAGTTCTTGCTTGAAATGTGTCATCTTATAAGCCTAGTGCTTGGTTAAAAGTGACTAGAAGCCCATGGGTTAGCCAGAGAAGTTTTACTTGGTATATGGAGAAAAACAGGCAAGATCCTGAGGCACAAAGAAATCCAAGAAAGTGAGGACATGTCACCAAGAAAGATGCATTAGGAACTTGCTGTACATCAGCGCTCATTGCTGTTAAGAGGAAAGAAGAAAAAAACTTGGCAAGTCTCATGTTGCCCATAAAAAAGTTGTGGGACTTCTTACATGTGAGTTTTTCTTAGTTTCAGAAAGTGTGCTGAAGTGTTCATGGGCTACAGGGTCACAGGGACACATGTCAGAAGTACTTAAAGTTGCCAGGGGAGGGGACCCTCAATCCATCCCACTCCTACTAGTTTGATGCCATGCCAGCAATAGATGCCCAGAGCTGGGAGAAGGAACACAGGTCAGCAGGAGAGCACCTGAAGTTCAACATAAAAGAATTACAGCCACTCCAGCCAGTGAGTCAGCTTCATCGGTGGCCTAATTTAAATGCCTCCATGCAAACGCACATAGCACAGGGAATAAACAAGAGGAGTTGGAGACATGCACACGCCTGCAGGACTATGACCTTATTGGCATCATGGAGATGTGGTGGGATGGCTCCTATGATGGGATTGTTGGAATGGAAGGACACAGGCTTTTTTAGGAAGGACAGATAGGGGAGATAAGGAGGGGGTGTTGCTCTCCATGTCAATGACAAGCTGGAGTGCATGGAGCTCCACCTGGGGATGGATGAGGAGCCAAGTGAGAGCTTAAAGGGAGGACAGGGACAGGGGACATTATACTGGGGGTCTGCTACAGGCCACCCAACGAGGAAGATGGAGCAGATGAGGCCCTCTACAGACAGATAGGAGTAGCCTCATGTTCACAAGCCTTGGTCCTCATGGGGGACCTCAGTCACCCTGATATCTGTTGGAGGGACAACATAGCAGGGTATAAGCAATCCAGGAGGTTCCTGGAATGCGCTGATGACTTCCTTCTTTAAGGGATAGAAGAGCCAAAAAGGAGAGGTGCCATGCTGGATCTTGTTCTCATCAACAAGGAGGGGGTGGTGGGGAATGTGAAGCTCAAGGGCAGCCTTGGCTGTAGTGACCATGAAATGGTGGAGTTCAAGATCCTCAGGGCAGCAAGGAGGGTACACAGCAAGTTCACTACCCTGGACTTCAAGAGAGCAGACTTTGGTCTCTTCAGGGATCTGCTTGGTAGAGTAACATGGGACAAAGCCCTGGAAGGAAGAGGGGTCCAAGGCAGCTGGTTAGTATTCAAGGGTCACCTCCTCCAAGCTCAGGAGCGATGCATCCCAGCAAAGAGGAAGTCAGGCAGAAACACCAGAAGGCCTGCACAGATGAACAAGGAGCTCCTGGACAAACTCAAACACAAAAAGGAAGCCTACATAGGGTGGAAGCAAGGGCAAGTAGCCTGGGACAAATACAAAGAAACTGTCTGAGCAGCCAGGGATCAGGTTAGGAAAGCCAAAGCCCTGACAGAATTAAATTCTGGCCAGGGATATCAATGGCAACAAGAAAACCTGCTATAGGTACATCAATGATAAAAAGAAGACCATGGATAATGTGGACCCTCTCCAGAAAGGAAACAGGAAAGCTGGTTACCCAGGATATAGAGAAGGCTGAGGTATTCAATGATTTTTCTGCCTCAGTCTTCATTGGCAAGTGCTCGAGACACACTGCCCAAGTCACATAGAGCAAAGGCAGGGCCTGGGAGAATGAAGAACCACCAGGAGAAGATCAGGTTCTAGACCATCTAAGGAACATAAAGGTGCATGTCATGGAATCAGACAATCATACAATCACAGAATGGCCTGGCTTAGAGGAGACCTTAAAGATCATCTAGTTCCAAGCCCCTTGTCATAGGCAGGGATACCCTCCACTGGACTAGATTGCCCAAAGCCCCATCCAATCTGGCCTTGAACTCTTCCAGGCATGGGGGATCCACAACTTCTCTGGGCAACCTTTGCAACCCCGTCATAGAAAGCCACCAAATTTGTCAGGCACAATGTGCCCTTAGTGAAGCCATGTTGGCTGTTACCAATCACCTCCTTATTTTCCATGTGCCTGAGCATAGTTTCCAGGATGATCTGCTCCATGATGTTGCTGGGTACAGAGGTGAGACTAACCGGCCTGTAGTTTCCTGGGTCTCCCTGTTCTCTCTTCTTAAAAATGTGGGTTATATTTCCCCTTTTCCAGTCAGTGGGAATTTCATCAGAGTGCCATAACTTCTCAAATATGATGCAGAGTGGCTTAGCCAGTTCCCTCAGGACCCACGGATGCATCTCATCAGGTCCCATGAACTTGTGCAAAACATTTGACAGGCTTGAGCCTATTCAAACCTCATGAAGTTCAGTAAGGCCAAGTACAAGGTCCTGCACATAGACTGGGGAAATCCCAAGCACAGCTACAGGATGGGCAGAGAATGGATTGAGAACAGCCCTGAGGAGGAGAAATTGGGGGTGTTGGCTCAACATGAGCTGGCAATGTATGCTTGCAGCCCAGAAAACCAACCGTATCCTGGGCTGCATCAAAGGAAGTGTGGCCANAGCTGGAGGAGACTAGATTTATATTCGATATAATGAAAAAATTCTTCACTATGAGGATGGTGAGGCACTGGAACAGGGTGCGCAGAGAATTTGTGGATGCCCCCTCCCTGGAAGTGTTCAGTGCCAGGTTGGATGGGGCTTGGAGCAACCTGGTCTAGTGGAGGGTGTCCCTGCCCATGGCAGAGGGATTGGAACTGGATGATCTTTGAGGTCCCTTCCAACCCAAACCATTCTATGATTCTGTGATTTTATGATTCTATGATTCTATGATAAATCCTCACATTGGGGGATGCATTCAGGCTTTTAGGGAGGGATGGGATTAACATAAGTTAATGTTTGTTGAGGAAAATAACACATGTGTAGTAACTGGTAGAAGCATTATTTTCATTTGGCTTCTCCTAGTTGTTATACAGGCCCTAGGATTATTATAATTAATAGTAGTAGTATTAGTAATAACAACAACAACAACCAACAATAATAATAATACAATATACCAAACAAGTGATGCATAGCACAGGTGCTCACCACCCGAAGCCAATGCTTAGCTAGTTACTGAGCCATGCCCCCTCCTAGCCAACTCCCTCAGTTATATACTGAACATGACATCATATGGTATGGAATATCTCTTTGGCTAGTTTGGGTCTGCTATCTTGGCTGTATCCCCTCCCAGCTTCTTGGGCACCCCGTGCCGCCTTGTTGTCAGGCCAGTATGAGAAGCTGAAAAACCTTTAACTGCTTGGCAACCAAAATATTAGTGTGTTATCAACATTATTCTCATCCTAAATCCAAAACACAGCACTATAACAGCTGTTAGTAATAAAATTAACTCTATCCCAGCTGAAACAAAGACGACTGTATGGGATGCATGCTCTTAGTTGTCATTCTGCTAAGGAAAGTTTGGCACTGTGCATTTGATCGCCAGCAGCAAAGTGTTCCTTTATAGGGCCTCCTGCAGACAACAACAAGGGTGGCAGAGCAACCGCTTGGCAAGAGAAATACCTTTCAGTCTCTGAAAAAACCTGATTCCACAGAGGTTGGCTTATTTACATTCCTTTTCCTAGAGAGAAAAGAATGCCAGAGACAGGCAGGGAATGCAAGTCACATAAGTGCCCAGGATACATTGTCCCATGTTTCACAGTCATGCAGAATGAGCATGTCAAGCTTCTTATTACATGTGTCTGCGGGAGACCTGCAAAGTGGTTTAGTCAGAGTAGCTGTAACCTTAAAAAATATTTCTTTAGCTTGAAGATAATCATATTAAGGAGGTATCTTCACTGAAATAATTTAAAAACATTTTTACAACCAACCTGTCCAACCCAATGGTCTCTTTGTTTCTTTATTGCAACATTCTTTTCCTGTATTATAATTGTAAGATAGATAGGTACAGCTCTTTATAAAAACTATGCTGGAGGTTGGAAGAAACCTCATCAAAGCCTCTAGGTGTAAGAACAGCCCTTTATTCAGAACTGTATCAATGGAGTCAAACAGCTGAAACAATAATCACTCAAATTATAAGTATATGCAATGCCATACTGGAAGTAAAAGGGGTTCACTTTGCCTTAATAGCACACATAAGGAAAGAGATTAGAAGAACACAAAAGAAGCAAAAGAGCAAAGAAGCCAAAGAAGCCAGGGACAGTCCTGTGATGAAAATTAGAAGTAGGTGACAATAACCAGAGCATCTATTATATGTTTGCATGTACATGTGCTCAAGGCTAAAGCTGTCAAGAAAAACATGTGGTGGGTTTTTTTAATGACCTTGTCAGCTAAGGAAGTAAGATAATTCTTCTAAGGGTATAAAATTTAATTTCAAGCTTCTTCAGTACTCATAGCCACAGACTTGTACAGATAGAGTCCTAGTAGGCTTTACGTTCCTTCTTTCCTTCCAAGGACACAAAGGAAACAAGGTTTCCTCATGCTAAATAAAAGGGATGTTCTTTTACTTGTACCAAAGTCCAATTTTTGTGTCAGAATGTGAAGTTTCATTAAAATCCAACTTTATATTTGCTCATAGCAAGCTGGTCCATTTATGTTTAGAGAAAAAAATGGTTAGGAAGAATTTGGATAACAAACAGAAAGGAATGCTTCATTTTAAATGATTTTTCATTTCTAAATGAATGTTATCTGATGTAATAAAAAAGTTGAAGCAAAATATCTCTGTGTTATCAAAACACAACATTTCAACTGACTCAAACAATTTTTGTTATGGCTGCTTTCAAATGGACTGAAATGAAAGCATATTTGGGAATGGAAGAATTTGCAGAACTTAGATTTCCAAATTCCTACTCTACTTAGAGTGATAAGTGATCCATTTTCAGTAAATAGGGACTCACAGATGATCTACAGAGCCATGACTGTAAGATATGCAATTTGCATAACATTCAGACTTTCCATCTCTCCCTTTTTGATTTGTGCAGTAACAATGAATCTACAGAATAATTGTTAAATACCTAAAGACTTTAGTAGAGATTGAACTCAGAGAAATCCTTCTGCTTAATCTTTTAACAGTAGAGCTGTGACTTTTATATTTCAATGCAATTGTCTTTGTTCTGCAAAACCCTGTTAGGTAGAATTCAAGAGATTTTAAAAACATCCATGGTTATGGATAGTAAATAATCATTCAGTAGCAGCAATAGTTTTCAATCAACTTCGCAATGCCATCGCGCTCTGAGATGCCAAACACACACATGTCCTGAAGTGCTTACAGAAAAATTTATTCTGACCCCGAAGTCTGGAAATAGCCAAAGACCCAGATGAACTCACTTTTGGTAAAGTGCTGCTCCTGTAAAAGTAAAATACACCACACACACACACACATGCACTCATATATATAACAACATCTCAAATCGCATACAAAAAGATCTGATCTTTCCAACAAAGAAAGCCAGTGCAGTGCCTGGAGTTTCTCTTTTCTCCCAGGTCCTTTCCAATAATATTTGGCTGAAGTTCAGCATGTTACAGGGCTCCCAAGCCTCTTTCCCAGATATATCTGCCTTGTCTCTCTGGGTAAAAGAAACTTATTTCTGGCCCTCTGTCAAGCTCCCCACAACCTTATATTACCAAACAACAATGTTGAAGGCAGGAATGCATACTTTTGCTTTGATTTCCACAGAGAATCATAATTCTTCTCTGCTTCTCTCTCCCCTCCTCCCCTCCTGTTTAGGTGACAGATGGCTTTCTTGAAGTCACCCATCTCTTCATTTTGACCTTCTGTTCACCTCCTCCATTTTTTTCCTCTGCCCTGGCCAATTCCAATTTGGGTAATTATTCTGTCTACAGTACGTAAAATTCTCTCTTTTGTTGTAGTCAAAGATAATATCCTTGTCCTTCTGTTCTTAAATGTAATGCTATGCCTTGATAAATCATTACTTGTGGTTTACCCCAAAAGGGAAAGAATGAGTGATTGAGGACTGATATCTTTTTATAAAGTCATTCCAGTGTTTAGGGATCCTTTGGGATGAGTAGTGTTATATTATTAGTCCTTAATCCCTAGATGATTTGCATTACATGTATTATTCTCTCTATTGTACAGCTTTTTAAAGGGTACCTATTTATTAAAGTGAATTAACAATAAAAATATGCAAAACTTTGCCCATGGAAAAATGAAAATAGCCATAGCTTTGGAAATGTTTTAGCAAACTGAAATTCTAATTGTTCTAAATACAGCATTAAAGAGACATGAAATCCAAACTGTGAACTTTTCCTCATTTTCTCCCTAAGTGTGTACTTAGATCCCTATATTTCTATTCTTATTACAGAGAAAGATTTACAGACAGAGAAAAAGATGTAATGGCCTTTTTTTTCCAGTTTTAATCTTCAGAAACCACCAATACCTTTACTACAAACTGGAGCCCATCTTAAATAGTATTTCTCTTACACACATAAGTAATCAAGTCATGCCTTGGGTTGAAACACTTTGTAGATGAGGACAGCTGTTTGCTATGAAGGACCCATTGTTATTTTTGAAACAGATGCTTTGATTTGTTGGAAAGAACTAATATGTGCTGATTTTAGCCCCAATCCAGTATGACACACAAGCATGTGCTCAAATCTATCGTTACTCGGAAAAGCACTTATACATATGTTAAAAATTAAGAATGTGCTTAAGTGCTTTGCTTAATGGAGATGATCTTGAGCATATATTTAAGTGCACTGTTGAATCAAAGCCAGAATGCCCAACCTTAGTTATTGTGAAGTTTGCTATCTTTTTACTACTTTAAGAAGTTCAAACAACATAGCAATGCTCTATTTCATGTCCTTTGCAAAGGAGGCAATTGCACACTTGACAAGGAGAAAGAGTTCATTGCATCTTGCAAGCCAAGTAGTGGGGAGGATGGAAAGCCTGCATAAAATTATGAGGCTCCTCTCACTGGTAAACATGTGAGATGTGATTGCATCTGTGGCTGCTCTTCAATGGCTATGAATTTGTTTCAGATCTCAGCTGGGTCTTTAGAGAGCAAGGGCTCCTACTTTTTGCCCTACTTCAAAATCTGACGATGGACAAAATGACCTTTGTCACACAGACTGCAGCTGATGTGCCTGTCCAACTGCATTCCTCTCTGCAGAAGGTGTGTAGTAGAGAAGCAGATGTCACTCCCACTTTTTATCATACGTCATCTGGTTCCGTGATGTTTTGGTCAAACCCTCTGTATGATGCTTTGACAGTTTCTTACTTGAGAAAAACTGCCAGATGCCATAGAATTCTTTTTTTGGTGAGGTTTCTGCCATATTATTCTTTGTGAAAGCCATCCACAGCCAATAAGACTGTTCTGGGAATACCTGTATGGATGGTTTTCTTCTGTTTATTAGAGTCTGTAGTATTATTTTTTCAGTCATTTGCAGTATGTATGGCATGAGACTCTCATGTTGTAAATTTCCAAATACAATACATAAGAGAAGATGGATCCTTTTTGCAGTTTTAACAGCTATTAAAAGTGAGAGAGGATTGACAAATTATACTGAAATTATCTTTAACTTCCTTTACATACAGACTTGAAAGCTTGGACTATTCTGAAAAGAATGACTAGATGAAAATTTTGGTGATTCAATTTCTTGGGTATAGGGGGAAAACCTCACATTTCAAAGTGCATTTGACATCAGAAAAATAGCAATGCAAGTCTGATATGTGACATATCTTGCCTCAGCTATATCTTCACATCACATCTGCTTGTTTCACCAAGACAAACTATTTTCAATTGTCAGCAGCAGAAAGACAGTGAATCTATGGGGGAGCAAGATGGACTCCATTCTGCTTCATGTGTCATCAAAGATGCCAGCTATATTCTGATTACTGAACTTTTCTATTATTTCTTATGATGAAAGGTGAAGAGGGAGAACAAAGCTTGTCTTTCATGTATCAGCTTGAGTTTGCAGTGCTGGTTGTCAGAAATATCATCTTTTGAAGTTCTTACTGTCATCTATGAACATTCATGCATAAAAGTATAATTGCCATTTAACTAATGGAAAACGTATTCTGATAATCTTTCACATTCCCTCACATTCATTGTATGTTCTGTTCTGCTGTTTCTTCTAATATCCTCATCTTTACTCACATTTTGGTAATAATATACATCAGGGTTTTTATTAATACATTATGAAAATCAGGAAGAAAAAAGAAAAATGTAACAATAAAGATCAATTACATTTAATAGTTTGATGATGGAAATATACATTCAGAGCTCAAATTGACTATAAAGCTATGCTCAAAATATTTTAAAGCTATGGATCCACTACAAAAAAACTGCTTCTGTAATCACCAGAAAAAAAAAACTAGCAGTGGTACTGTTTTAAAACATCAAAGAACCACTGTCATCTTCTTCCCTACCTCTTTAAAAGAAAGGATTAGTTGAGAGGCGGTTCAAAGTGCAAGCCAGAGCTGTTTCAGGGAACTTCAGAATTTGGAGCAGGTGTTATTACCATATGTGCTAGTAGTACATCCAGTAGCAGTGCAAGTCATCCTGGCTTAAAGAAGAAGAAAACCTGACTCAGTATTCCCAGCAGATCTCCCAGACAATGAATCACAGGTTGAGGAATCAGAAGATATGGACAGGCAGAAATAGAAATACTTTATGAGGGTTACCATGAGAATAAAAGAAAGGAAATCATGCTTAAAACAATGCACCAAAGCAAGTAAAAAAGTCAGAAGTTTCTTAATTGTTAGGAAAAAAAGATACTTAGCTACATTCACACAGAAGATATGTTTTCATGACAGAATTATAAAAGACTGACATCAGTATTGGTGCATACAGGTCATCCTTCTCTGGCCATAAAGCTTTAAGGAAAATGACAGTGTCCTTCCAAGCACTATAGTTACTTAAGTGTTTTTACAGGCACCTAAGGCCATACTTCCCATAATTCTCTTTCTGCAGTGAACTAGGCTGCATTCCTGTTGAATGACTAGAGAGTTTGCCTGTACCAAGCTAGTTTGGGGACTTACAGGTGGGTACTAGAAGACGTCCAGCCTTTTAATGCTTGTCCTTAACCTTCTTTGGGAGTGAGTAGTCAGGTCTTTTCCACATGGAAAAGAAATCCCAATATTAGCCCCATAGTTCCAGCCAGTTAGCACAAGTCTATAGCACAAACCATTTCAAACGCTAAAGGCTGTGGAGAGAAAGGAGTTTGGGCCCCATCTAGCCTGCAACATTATATGCAAATATATCTCTGATTTCACATAGAAGATGCTTCTATTCAGTAGTATAAACCATGAATAACAGACCTGGAATCTGACCTTTTAAAAATATAAGCAAAGGAGTTGTTCCACTTGCTCTGCTCTGTGCAGCTTCACAGATAAAAAGCACAGTCACTCCCAACTTCTTGCCCGTATTTAATATCACAGTTATTGCTGTGATACTTGGCTAAAAACACAAGACAAACCTTCAGTCTGCCCTTACCAGAAAGGCGTCAAAATCATGGTTTCAGCATACGTAAAACAATGCTCAGTGGAGCTGCTTTGTACTTAAAGCGGAATAGGAAAGACCAAACTAATTTTTGCTGTGTCTATCCAAAGGAGATTGCCTGTTTATTCATTGCAGAGGAAGTCACAATCCAACCTTACTGTCTATACAGTCTCAGGATAGTGGTGTTATCTTCTCTCTGGAACATGGCATGTCCAACCACCAAATGCAATAGATATTGACTTTTGCAATAGGACTGCTGCTGCGTACATAGTACTGGTGTGAGCCTACTGAGCATTGGCCCACCATGTCATGTGTCATATTGCTGAGCAAGTCATGTATTGCTGACCAGCCCATGCATCTACACAACACAGAACAGCACCATACAGAGAGACAGTCCTAGGTTCTGGGAAGAGAATAGCTGTGCTAACACGGTGCTGTGTCTGAGTTAATAAATTCTGTTCTTTTAATCCGCTCATTGGAATAGGTAGACAGCTGCACTGAAGTACCTGTGCTGCTTTCTAGACTGTAGCCAGCTCAGTTACTGCTGACTTGGAGATCTTGCACCATGCTTTGTCAGTCAATATAGACACAGCCAACATCCTCTTCAAGGTTCGGATTTTAACCTGCTTACTCCAATTCTAACTTATGGGAACTGGTGAGATGATAATACCATGTGACACGGCCATAACTCAGTCCTAGAGATGTTCTGGGTTTGTTTGTTTTTTTGGAAAAGGTTCATTTAGGTTGCATCTTGGCCAAGCTTATCACATTTGATTAAGTTCTGTTCTAAAGTGTTAAATCGCTTTCAGTCTTGAGATCATATCCTGACAGTTGAGAAAGGAGTTATTGTTGAGCAGTGCTTACACAGTGTCAAGGCCTTTTCTGCTTCTCATCGTCCATGAAAATAAGTCAACAATTTTGCAACGCAATTCATCTGGTCTATTTTAAATGTCTGTGAGCTGACTCATATCCCAGAAATGCCTGTTTTTCTCATTGATGAAAAGGGAGCTTAGGGTGACTACTTGAGAAAGAAAAAAACCTCTATGTTATAGATATCTCCAGCCAGTCAGATGAATCCTGCGCAGGGAGACTAACAAGTCACAGAGCAGGCAGGCAAGACTTAAGCCAAATCTATTCAATATTTTTTACCCTGAGCCACTGAGAAATTGTTCTGCGGTCCACTCAGCACAAAGCAAATGAATACATTATAGCTGCTCTTCAAGAGTGAACACTGAAATATGAGACTGGCTACAGGAATGATGAGGTCCACAAAAGATATATCTCAGGTTTAGACAAAACCTTTCTATCTAGCTTGCCTAGATGCTTGAGTCTACTCATTCAGGTCTGCATTATGCCTTACCTTTCTATCTGTCCAAAGACATATTCAGAAAAAAAAGTTAGGCAAGTTTTGTTAGGAAACCAGAAACCGTATTTTCTCCTTGTGACTGAACAAGATTGGAATTTGTTAGTGATCTTACTCAAACCAGTGTAAATCAAAAGGAATTGCATCAAAATTGATGGAGATAACCTACTAGGAAGTGAGAATCTGGGCCTACTGTTTTAAAAATAGCAGCAAAGCCTGCATTACATGAATGACAGAAATATGTAATTTGGTTCTAATGAAATGGTGTGGTCTTTTTTTATGTGTGAGAGAGAAATAGCATTGTAGCTGAACTGTTGAATAAAAGTTTTCACTTAACTTACAGTACATTTTACTGTCATCAAAAAAGCATTTGGGAATAATAGTTTCCAATGAGTCTCTGTTGAAATTTTGGGATAATAAACTTTTATATCTTAATATTTATGATTCTAATAAACTACCACAATATTAAAATGAAAGATACAAACTCCAAGGTCAAAAACTACAATTTGTTGTAAGGCAAAACAATTTTGAATAATAAACCACTATTGAAATCTAAGATCACTTCCTATAATTTAATAAGTAATCCCCTTGGTGATATATTCCGGATATTAAACTGGTTTAACTCACTTGGACCAGCTGTTTTAAATTGGTACATAACATTCTGCCAAATGATAATACAAAAATAAGCATGAAATGACATGGTAACCATTTAAGTTCTGATTTTTACCTTCATTGCCTACCACAAAGTGATCACAAATCATCTAATCAGGGAACAATTAATTAATTCATTAGTATTAAGAGCAGTGAATGACAAGTATAAAGATAATACTTTGTTTATTACCTCACCTATAGTACTGTTGGATAAGACGTCAGTTGACCAGATGCAAGTGGTTGATTGGATAACATATCTCACAGCTCCCAATCCAGCTAATACATGCCAAAGCAGTTAGTGTTTTTTTCACCAAATGCATCCAGCTGCAGACTATCAGTGCTTCCATAATGAAGTCACTATAGCTTTTACTTATAAAATGTATTCAAAGGATGCTGTCTGATTCTGAGAGGAAAAACTTTTTCAAAAGACTCTGTCATGTGCAACCAAAAATACTCCATACATATATCTTTCATTATATTTCAAAGACACTTGTGTTAGACTAGTCAGTCATTAGAGGAGATGACAATTTATCCAATACTTGTTCCATACGAATGTTTGCTGATGCACCAAGTTCAAACTTTTCAGTCCTATGTGTGGTACATGACAGAAACTGCCGTTTAATAACCACTTTAGAAAGATGAAGACCCAAAGCCAAAAACATGCTGTACTTGTCCATGATATCAAAGATATTCAATGGCTATGGTTTGCCTTACTGCTGGGTGAAGAAGTTCCCTGCCCACTGCAAATGAGTTTGTGAAACCTATGATTTACTGGAAAACCGAAAAATGCTGTTCTAAGGTACAGTGTTAAGACCTTGCTCAATAATAAGGCTTTGAAGTACATGGAAATACAAGTAGCAGTCACCAAAACTGACAAATACTAGAAACTCACGCCATCTAGTTCCCAGAGCAGGTGCCAATGCCGCTGGGTGAGCCTCTCCTTTGGTCAGGAAATCATACATTGCATTGGTCAGGCAACAGAACAGGCTGCGGCCACTACAATGTGGAACCACATCCCACAGAATTTGGCGCACTTGAGAGCTATGTTGGCTTGAGGTCCATAAAAATGACAGTTTTATTTACACAGTTGTTCCATTATGCTTTACTGTAGGGAACAGAGAGAGATTGCTTAACATGCTTCCCATTTGTTTATTTGTTTTTCTTTATTGGATAAAAGTAGTGCTCAGGAAATAACTAATGTAACTGACAGCACTGACTTGAAGAAGGGATGATGGCAAACAGGGACAATTCTCTCTGAGAGCAGTTAATGGCAGGTTCTCTACCCACTCAGCAAATCCTTCTTCAAACAAGTGCCCTCTGTGGGTGGGGAATGATGACCAAGTATATTTCCATTTGTGAAAGAATTGTGGTCTAACCTCAGATCAACAGACCTAATCATCACTACTCCAAGTAAGTGCTTAGCTCCATTGCAAACAAGTGTGGGCTGTGTTAATTTGGAAGCTGGCTCAGGAAAGTCAGTTATGAAAATACAAAATGCAGGTTTACCCGCAAAGTTTGTGGCTGATGTTCATGGAAATGGCAGTTTACTCTTAGATTAAAGATAGGCTGGGTTAGGGGAACATAATTTCATAAGAATCACCCCTTGATTATGTATTGCCAAACCCTTAGTCATGTCAAATACTTTGTAGAGGTCAAGAAAGAGCTACGTAGAACTGTCAATGCTCCTAAAAGTTTGTGCTGGCTCATCAGAGTGCGGCTTGTGGCCTGAAGTGATCACAAAGAAGCAATGTCTCTTTGCCACTCATTGAGAGATGCCAAATACCTTCTGAATTCTGTAGTTGTTGATATAACTGAGGCTGTGTGCTGAAACAGCCGTGCCCAATCAGGTTGGTGGAACAGCAATAGCGTCTCTTCTGAATATCATAATTGTGGTTTTCCTCTTTAATTATAGTTGGATGAGGCAGGATAAGACAGTGGAGCGAATGTAAACCCCATCCATTTAAAAAGTGACATCTTTGTATCTGATCCTTGCCTGACAGGCGTGGGGAATATCCCTAGGATAACAAAGTTGTACCTCTTTACTCCAGGCCCTAAAGGAGCTGAATTTCTCCATTTCTGTAATTTAGACAATATGACAAAATGCTCTAGAAGTAGCAGTTAGGATTTCCTCTGTTTTGTAAAGCACCAAACACTCTGGGGTGCTCAGGAATAATTTTCAAGTATTGTTTCAATGTGTTTGAAAGTGTTTGAATTCACTGACTGTTCTCAGCTATACAGGAACACAAATACACACGCATACACAAACAGCTCTTGAAGGAAATCAGAGCATCTGAAAGACGAGGTTTACTTTACTCTGGGTGATCTCAGCTACATTATTTACACACAAAAATCTCTTAGAGGGAACCATAAAAACACATCAAAGCACAGTGACTTTCTTGTGCCCCTCCCTCCCAAGCTCTACAACAGATTTTCCAGTTTATCTTCTTTTCCTGGTCAGTCTCTCCCAGATCTCATAATAAAACAGAGTACATGAAAACTAAAACTTTTCAGGAAAAATGTTGTTAAATATTTTCTTTTAGAATCTGATTCTTCTCTGCTGAGTTTTTGCATATTTTTGTAGAAACTTTCAGCTCGCTCTCTTGCTCCGTAAGGGACTCCCTCAGGAGATGTATACACATATGAACATGGTGATGGCATCAGACCCTGTGCTTTGTTGGCCTCATGCTTTGGAAGCATTAAACTAATATAAACCACCATCTTTCCAGTTTACTCCTCTCCTGAGCAGGGAGCAAGGCTGTTTTCAAAACTACCAAGCACCTACAGTAGGTGCAGTCCTTCAGAAATGTCCAAGGATGATCTGCATATGGTACCTGCCTATCTAACTGTGAATGTTTGATTATAAAATTGGAGCAGGGCAGAGCAACTTGACGTTTGCTAAAACTTGCTCTGTGCACTACCACTTGTACATAAGAAATCAGGACTTGGGACACTCAATTTCTATTCAACCACAGATTTCCTATGCAGCCCTGAATAAATTGCCCCACCCCTTCACACCTCAGGTCTTTGCCCATAACTTTGGGATCTTTAATGGGAAAAAAGTACCTGACTTTAATGACAGGTTAGCAGTCAGACATGATGAAAATGCGGATTGCGCAATCATTTCAGCAGCAAGAAGATGGTACACTCTCCAGGATTTTTCTGGATTACCAGTGGATATACTGCACGCATAATGGTAAGGCACACCTGCACTTCAGTTCCTGAGTTGGACACCTACACTTGGGGTCTGGGATTTAAGCACTGGCTGGATTCTGGTTATCCACAGCAATTCACACTCAGGAAGAGGTGGAAACATGAGTCAGGATCCAGCAAGTCATCTAACAGCTGCAAGAGAATGTCTGAATATCTTGTTGTAATAACGTCTGCAATTTCTTGTAGCCACTATCTTCCTTCTCTGATGGAGAGGAGAAAGGGAAATCGTTGCTTCATTATATAAATCAAAAAGGTGCCTTATTAACACATCCTGTCTTATGCAACTGACAGCAGATCCACAATCTGGCCTGAATTTGGAATAACAATATACTTTCCTTCCTCTTTAGCATTCTCTCTACCCCTGCCTCTAAGGCACTTGCCCTGCTTGACATGCCTGCTCTAAGATGCACCTACTGAAAGTTAACATTTCATATTTCAAAGAGATGTGAGACTGTTGTTCTGGTTTGTATCTTCACCATAGCATGACATTTGTATTGGCTGCTGTGCTTTCAAATTTCTGAATTACCCTTGAGTGTGCTTTGGCTATTTCCATCATTTTAAGGCCTCCCTTTTCCTTATGAGCCCACCTGGAACATGGCAATAAAACTTACAAGCTTTAGGGGGCTTGTTTTCCAAAGTTCACTGCAGCTTTAGTTGTTTTTAAAAGAGCTTATCACTTTATCAGGCATAAAGGATTGTTATAATTCTGTATGGCTAAATATATGTGGTTAAATGAACAAAACAGTTTGGTTTGAGCAATATCTATTCAGGACAGGGTCTGTTAAAAAATAGGTGACAAAAAACTGCAATCATTTTAGTTGTTGTTTCAAAAATAATTTATACATCCCAACAAAATAAATTCTTTATCTTGCTAAGTGGAAGCTTCAGCTTAGAAGAAGAAGATTGGAAGTTTGTTTCAAACAGCAACAAACCACCAGAATCATAAAAATTAAATGCATAGTCATTCATCTAAAGATGTTGCCTATAACAATTTTGGTTTTGTTATGTTAAATACAACCTTTTAATATTGGGTACAAGTGAATTACTCTCTAGATCAAAGATGATCTCTCTAGACTGAAGGATGGTGGCAGCCTGGAGACAAGCAACCATGATCTGCCCTCTTCTAAGAAGAAAAACACAGAAAATTCCCATTTGGTCACATATTTTGTGTTTTAAAAAGACATAATTTCCAAAAGGTGAGGAATTTTATGAGCAAAATTCCTGGAAAGTTAAATGAAAGCAGACAACATTGAATGAAACCTAGGCATTCTTTTAGAAGAGTTTATTAGATGGCTAAACCCCCATGATTTCACAATCAAGACAGAACAAACTTTGGCTAAAAGCCCAACCTCATTTTGTGGAAATTTGGAATATAAAAGCAATGTATAACATGTGAAAATAGACAAATTGTAGGTTCAGTTACCAGTATGAATGAGAAATTCTGAACAAAAGACAAGAATTAATATAAATTAAATGTGGGAAAATAATTGCTGTCTTTAAGAAAAAGTGAAAGAACTTTTTATTTTTTTATTTAAAAGATAAAAATATGCTTGAAGTGATATAAACTTGTCATTGGATAAGGATGTTAAATCTGTTAATAATGACATGGAAAAAGGTTAAATATTCGGTAAATATCACCTTTTAACACTGGGAGAAAAACAGGATCATTTAATCACTACACTTGAGGATGATTAAGATCTTTCCAGTCCTTCAGTTACCAAGAAGGTTTTTAGACAAAAACTATTAAATACTTCTAAATCAGTAGGCCAGAGAGCTTGAATCCAAGAGTCCTCAGCAGCTTCCCAAGGAGGCAGCTGAATCACTAATATTACTTTTGAATAAATCTTGAAATACTGAGGAAATTCCAGAAGACTAGAAAAGTATAAATGCTGTGCCAATATCCAAAAAGGTTAAATTAGGCAAGTTACTGGACATAAATCCCAGCCAAAATAATGGAAAAGTTGATAAAGGAATAAATTAGTATGATTAAGAACTGGCCGACAGTTCCCAAAGCTAACCAGCCACGGGACACACTTCTACCTCTAGTGCCAGTTCTCAAGGATTGCCTGAAGGGTGACCACATCCAACGTAAAATATTCCTAAAACATCGGCAGAAGGCAGTTGTGAATGACACAGAAACTGGTGGAAGAGCATATAATGATACATGTAATTAGATGACTTTTCTAGCCAGGTGAGACAATTTCAACTCTACAGTTTAATACAGCCAAACTTCTGCAGCTGTTCTAAAATGGATCTTAAGAGACAAGAAACAGAGCAGAAGTTCCTAATGTAATTCTGAAAAAAAAACACCCCAAAACCCATATATGAACCTTTTATTGTATAAACTCAGTAACAAATACAAGCAGGGTGATGATTTTACCTCCGTATGTAATATTGATGAGATTGATACAAGAATATTGCATACACATCTGGTGTCCATATTGGGGGAAAAAAAAAAAAAAAAAGTTTAAAAATTGGAAAGGATGCAGAAAGGACCTTAAAAAATCATTTCAGGATGGAGAACATGCCTTACAGTGGGGCACTGGAAATACTCAATCTGTTTAGATTATAGTAGATTTAAGGGTGGGTTGATTATGTATGCATGTACTTTCATTAGGAAAAACACTGAACACTGAAATGACCTTTAAACCAAAGAAAAAAAGGCCTAAAGAAAATCAATGGGTACAAGCTAAAACCAGACAAGTTTAGTTTGGAAATAAGGCACATTTTTTAGCAGTGAGGGAGATTAGTCAGAAAAAGCAGCTACAAAGGAAAGTAGTGAATTCTCCTTCTCTTCATACTACTACTGGCTGTGTTTCAGAAAGATGTGTTTTAGCCGAACAAAAGCTATTCTTTAGTCAGAGATTTTTTCTCAATTCAGTATATTAAATTGCCCAATTATTCCTTCTGAACTTAAACCCTTTACATAGGATACAACTCATTTAACTTTAGTTGTCTACAGTGTAGACATCTGAACCTCAGGTAGCCTGTCTAAGATTGCTTTAGAGTCAACAGGCACTCTAGGGGCTGGATTCATCTCACCCATTTCAGAAACCTGCATTAGGATGAGATTAATCCTGAAAAGTGCCTATTTCTCTCCACTATAAAGGAAATGCTATAAAGGGAACAAAAAGAAGCTATAAAGGGAATTTGAATAACTAGCTCTGATGTAGAGATTTCCACTGAAAATGCATGCATTCCATCAGATGAATCCTACCTAGGTTTTGTGCGTGAGTGTCAGGGAGGCAGTTTGATAAACATTCCTCAGCAGTAAATCTAGTCCAGCAGGAAAGGCAGTACCTGGATTTCTGCTAGGATTAGGTGAGGCAGAGGTTTATGATATTTCTTCAGTGCCTAATGTATAGCTGTTTACACAGATTTATTTAGATTTTGCCTTTCCTCTGTTTCAGGCTGAAACATATTTTAAAACCTAATAATAAAAGTTTATGCTTTCCCTATGTTTTAAAAAGAGTTTTTCAAAAGGGAATTAAAGATGAGGAGTTGAATGTCTTTATTTGCTAAGGGCCCAACTTTTCATCGCCACCCAGTGATCCAGAGCAGCAGGAGATCACAGAATGAAATAATATCCAGCGTGGAATAAGATATCACTGTGATTCTGAATTTCGGGATGTTTTCCTGTTTGCTTTGAACTCCACATTAAAAAAAAAAGTGGAATAAATATTCCCAAGGACAGAAGAAAACTGGAGAACTAAATAAGTCACAGCTCTTAATGGACAACAAGCCTCAGCCACTGGGAGCAGGCACACGAACACACACAGAGTTAAAGGGCTTGTGAAGTTTGAAGGGTTTTGTGTTTGGAAATAAGCAAGATCTCCCACACCAGAGCCCTGGTCAACTTTTTACACAAACAACATGGCTTGAAGTCAAGGGAAGATTTGCCTTGGGAAAGACTAGAGGGTTGGATTCAATGTACTGTTCATTATGGCTATTTTCCTTTTCTTTACGAGCCACCTGGGAATCTATCTCCCTGTTTCAACTGACATGAACTATTTCGTTGCAACATTATTTTTTACTGTTCTAGCCTGTATGCTTTATTGATGTTGATTATAATTTGGTTGCTCACCAACTTAAATTGAAAGGAAAAGCTGCAATCCAAACCCATTTCTGCAGTGATTTAAGAACAGCTAACATGTACGATGCTTGCACCAAACTTTCTCATTAAATAGTTATTAGTGAAATTTTTATTTTTGTTAAGAAACCTTTTAATACCGAAGCACATTTCACTTATATAAATTTTAAAGTGTATAATGCTTCTTCTAGATAGAGCAATTACTTAAATAAGAACATTATACAAGCAATGAAAATGTTTAAAGACTTAAAGAGACACTTGTAGAGCATCTTAAAAGGGTAGGATTCAGCTTGGACACATTAACTGTGTGCAATAATTAATGCTATACATGTATGTAACTTGGAACATCTATTTATCCATATTGAAAATAGTGAAAACAGTAAGACACTTAAAATAATAATAGAAATCTTTTATCTCTAAAAATCACTTCGTTCGTGGAACTCCTTGCTGCAAGATAATTGGGAAAAAAAATCTCAGCATGTCTTTTTTAGACCACATTTTTAAGATTGCTAACAGAACAACTGTAAAATAATGCACGTAGAGACTTAGAAATTCATTGGTTAACTATTTAACTAATGAGCTAACACACACTTTACCATCACCTGGACGTTCAAAATACAGTTCTCTGTGCTGCCATTTCTATTACTTACAGAGATCAGCAAAAGCATTAAACAAAAATACCAAAATCTAAAACCATAATAGAAGTCTTACTAGGCAGACACAATTTTTCACATTTTTTTCCCCTGAAAGAAAGATGAGGTGGAGAATCGACCAAACATTAGCTAAATCATTATATTACTAGAAGATGGCCTTACAGTACAAGACTGAACATGACCTAAAATCCTACATAGAACAGATGTGAACTGTTGACTACCCATGGTCAAGGAGAAAATTCTCATCTGGAGTGACTATTTCTACCGAGTTGTCAATGATGGGGCATCTCTTCAGGTTTCTCATAAGTATCCGGCACTCCTAGTGAATCATTATCAGACTTAAGAATAAGTTTATTTTCTGAAACTAAGTTCCAACTTTAAAATACTGCCACAGCAGTGCTACAGAGGAGGCCCAAGATCTGGCATGAAATTGTCCATATGGTTAAACACACCTTTGATCTATGCCAACTAGCACTCCCCCAGGTGGTAGCTGAGCGCAGTTCAAGGTGACTATATAGGTCAGGAATAATTTCCGATAGACACTTTGGTTGTGGGTAACCTGTTTCATAGGGAAAGAGGTTAGATGTATGGGTGTGAGCCATTCTGTGCCATCTGATCTCAGGTCCAGAAAGCAGGCCCTGTACCATTCTACTAACAGCAGAGGTTTTGTCCTTGTGTACAAGGAATAATATAGTGATAAGGAAATCTCATCCTCTGTCCTTAGGAGGATGTGGGAAAACTTGTCTTTTCAGGCATGGGAAATCCTAAGAATATCTCTGAAAAAGATGAGGGACCATAAAAACTTGCCAGTCAAAAGAATGGGGGAACCTGCACCTGAATACTGCTTTTGCTGAGCAAGAAGAAATCACAGCATGACATGTCAACTGGTAGCAGCCGAGTGTGCTGCTAATGGCAGAGCTGGTGAGCTTGAGGGCAGCAGGGTGGAAAGGTTGGGTGGGTGGTAGGAAGAGTCAAAGGTTAGAGCAAGAACCTTGTGGCAGTGTCCCTGTGACCTTTCTGATCTCTTTCTGATCTCCTTCTTGGAAAGGACAGCTGACCCAGGATGGCTCACATTCATAGTGTTCCTACATTGGAGTGGTTGTACTGCAACCTACAAAAAGCCCACCAACCCAAAGACAGATACCAAAAGCAGATGTCGAGATAAGAACAGGGTAATCAGCTAGTAAAACTGCACCTACCTCCAACTACTTGTAATGAAGGGACTTCCTTAGCTCAGTGGATTTCTCTTTTTGAATTTGTCTGTTTCTCCTCTTGAATGTTGGCACATATAGCATCCTGTGCCAAGGAACTCCACTGCTTAACAGCACCTCAAGTGAATATCTAAAAAATGAACCACAGGTTGTTTGAGGTGACACCTAATTCTTCAGCTCCAGAAATAGATCCTGGAGGTGACCCAATATGCGGTGTGGACAGCCTGTGGAGCAGAACTGTGGCATGAAGCAATTAAAACATGGCTGCAAAGAGGAACAGAATAGCCTGTTCTCCAGATCCCCTGACAACAGGAAGAAAAACAGTATGTTTAAATCGCAGGAAGGGACAGTTATGTTAGACAGTGGAAAGAACTTTCCGACGGTGAGGAGGGTTAAGCCCTGGAATAGCTCGCCTGGCAACTGGTGAAGTTTCTCTTGCTGACAGGTTGTAAGAACAGGTTAGACAAACATGCCAGGAAGGGTTTTGTTCTACTTGATCTTTTCTTGGGTCAAATGGAAAGATAAGATCACGTCTTCTGTTCTTCCCAGACTCACCTGATAGAATATTATCATTTTTCATCCCAGATTGGTAAAGATAAAAATGGATTCTTTTTCCATGTTTTCCACTACTGCGAAGAATAGCTTGTTATATCTGTCTAACAATTCTGACAGACCCAAAACCACATTCTGTGCTTGTAAAAGTAAAAAAAAAAAAAAAAAACAAACCCACAGTTAAATCAAAGGATCTCTGTCCAGTTCTGCCAGTTTTGCTTCATGTGCTGAAACTAAGTATGACACATTTCATTTAATAATACAATATTTACTCAGTAAATATGTTTACCCCATTTCTTTAGCAGTCTTTTCCTTTTATCTGTTGATTCTTTCACAAGCTGAAAAGTAAAATGAGGGTTATGGCAGAAAGACTCTTTTCAGAAGCTGCAAATAGAAACCACCTCAGAATACCTCTGGTCAGAGTTCATCTTGGTTTGGATTTGATTACAAAATTACAGATATCTGCCTAAAGGATTACAGCCACATATAGGCCCAGGAGGGATTATATTCCCAGTTTTGAGATTAATGCATTGTACAGCCCCTGGTCATGAAATTTAAAAACATTCTAAATATGGCCACTGGCCATTTTATGTGACAGTCTAAATAATTAAAAAGGTCTGCTTCAGTCCCATATACATTGAATACTTTTTTTTTATAATGTTTTGCTGCCCAGAAATGTTCTCTGCACCAAAATGTAGCACTAAAATGAGAATTTATCCTGTATCAGCTAGGCATCTGGGATCTGGTTTATGATTCTACAAGGATGTATAAAAGAAATAAACTATAGCTATCCAGTAGAACTTTTCCCCATACAGAGAGATTATTGCTGAATCTTACTCTTTCTCCTTCTGTAAAAAAAAAATCCTACTTAATATTTTCCTCAATTCTTTGTTGACTGCTTATAACCTGTGTGAAAATCCTTAGCCTGCTGATTGGAAATGGCCAACGTTACAATGTCTGAATTCACAAGCTTCATTTCTGGCTGTTAGAGAAGCCATACGTTCAAGATTGGTTAAGTGTCTGTCTGTCTCTTTAGACACCTACCAATGTAGGTACATTCCCAGAATTGTTTCTCAGCTGTCACCTTCTCTATAAGTACCTAGGTCTTTGCCAGTCAATAAGTTCAAGCTCTCCTCAGCAATGGGCATGGTCTACACGTCACAAACTGCTTAGAAGTCATGTTCAGGCTGCAGCCAAAGCTTTCACAGTTTGTTTTCAGGCTTTGCTAGGAAACTATCTTGCTAGTCAAGCTTAATCCTCTAGGTATGTACAAAGCATATCTAATATTGACTGCCTAAAGTTGAAGGGACAGCTTGCTTTAAACGTGAGAGACGATTATGGGATATACACCTGCCTGAACAGGACACTCATCTGGGATGCTGTGCTACAATTCTCCTTCTCGGAGCCAGGATGCGGGACACCTCCCACATCCTACATGTAGTCTTAAATTCTAATCTGTCAACTGGACATTTTTTCTGCAGCTTTGGTTTTCCAAACAGGGCAAGGAAATCATATGTTAAACATCTGCCTGAGCTTAACAAACAGTATCAGGAGAAAGCTGATGGGAAAGAGAGATAGGTATGGGGTAGTTACATTTCTTCAAGGATATTTCTAGGCGACTCTGGCTAAGTCAGCTGTTTCTGCACCAAAATCCATCCTCTTTCTGTTCACGGCAGCTGTCTTCTATCAGGTGCCTCAGCCATGTGTCCTTCCGCAATACTGCCAATCACCTCAGGAAACAATGTTTTCCTTGCTCAAAGAAGTGTGAAAATAAAAATTGTCAGTGTTATAAACATCATGGAAAAAGTAAAAATATTTCTTAGGATCTATGAAACACAATTATGAGGAATTGAATTATCTTTGTTGATAAAGGTTGATAATCTGGGGAAATTTGCTGAGACGACAGAAAACACTAAGTAACTCTCCACTGACATCCTCTGTCAGTCTTAATGTAATGGTAAAGGGGGTTGTTAATAGCCCAGACATGTAAAGCACTCCAGATTTTGAATGAATGACCAGGTATTGAAGGTACTATTAAATATCTTTTTTTAAAAATATTACTAAATCCTTCCTATGCAAATTGTATTTAAAAAATGCACGCTCAAGATGCAGTACCAGGGGGTGGTGGGGGAGGTGGGGATATCTTTTCCTTTGAAGTAGCAATAACATTTATGAACTTTGAATTTCCCAATTTTTTTCTCCACATAAAGTTTTTTTTCCAAAGGCAGGAAAATAGTGTTTTATAATTCAGAGAGGAAGTGATGTGACATTGCCAATGTCTTGACTTTTTTTTTCTTTCCTTCCTCTTTAGGCTCTTTGGAGCTAGATACAGAGAAGATAACAGTCCTATGGTTTATCTATAGTCCAGAGACATGAAAACAATGAGACAAGGTGAGTGAAACTTCCTGCTGATGACAATGTAGCATAAAGTGACAGAAAAAAAAAAAAAGACATTGAATGAAGGTGACACAAAAAAATTACAGTCATAGTTGAATCATCTGTGTGATTGTCTTTCATATATAAAAATTTTCAAAAGATTTGTGTAACTAAAAGAGCAAAGGATATCCTGAAGAATACTGAGGGATTTCCACTTATTGTAGTTCACATGGATAGCAACTCCACGCAAGTGAAGGGAGATGTGCAGACTGGAAGGACAGTGCTGGATATCTAGGAAAAGAAAGTTAGCTAGGCTTGACATAGTCATGTTATACAACTCAAAGGTGCCAAGAAAAGGTAACAAAGAAGTTGACATCAGGTGTGAGTGGGCTATAGTGAAAAGGACCTGTGGGCAGGGGCTCCTGAAGCCACAAAGTGCTGTGAAAAGTGATGCAGAGGTTGCACTTGCATCCAGCTCATGACTTCAAAACTCACAACACTTTTTAGGAGATCTTTGAGGGAGAAATATTAGGAAGACACTGAAGAGAAAGTGAAATTTGAATACATAAATGTATCATTGTTCCCATATGAAGGAAGGGAATGGTAGCACAAGTCATATAGTGTAAGACTGAAACTAACGTGTGCCTGTAGTTAACAAAATAGAAATGCAAGAGTTGGCAACAAAATGACACTATACATCTTCAGAAAAACTAAAAAAGGCATGGAGCTATGTTAAGGGTGACTTTTTGCCAGATCAGTTCTTATAGTGGAACAGTTTGTTGAGATGTAGGACAGCATAAGTAACCAGAGCAAAGAACAAACTGTGCTGGACACTTGCTAGTGAACTTTGGGACTGGAAAGGAAAAGGAGTCACTAGATTTTGTCCATCTGTAGAGGATTACAGCACTCCAGAAGTTAATGCAGTGGGGTCAGCAACTCCATAGAGAGCTGTTCTGCTGTTGCAATATATTTGTGCTATATAGTCACCAAAACGTCAAGGAGGAAGAGTGTGTTAGGTGACAAACCATGCTGACACATTAAAAAAAACACTAGTTTATGTAGAAGAAAGAACGTTGGTACAAAAGGAAGATCAGTCAGAAAAAGTGTCATCCTGGATGAGGTCTATTCCAATCTGAATAGCAAAATCTGTTTCACAAATCATAAAATCATAGAGTATTTTTGATTGGAAAAGACCTTTAAGATCATCAAGTTCAACAGTTAACCTAGCACTGCCAAGTCTACCACTAGACCATGTCCCTAAGCACCACATCTACTCATGTTTTAAATACCTCCAGGGGTGGTGACAATGCTCTCATTTCACCTTTAAATGTCATTATTTTAGTTACAGCCACCTTTGATTGCTGTCAGTGGATAGTCCTGTGTTATTCACCATCAAGCCCTCAAGCCAGCGCCATGTTAGCATCCTTGTTCTTATACCCTAGCTAAAAAGCATCCTCCATCATTATTTACCTGATATTTTAAGCTCCAGTCATCCAACCAGACATGACCACCTTGAAACTCAAGTTGTAAATCACGCTCTGTGTGTTACAGTATTACTATTAGAGAATTGCCTTTCTGAACAACTTGGAAAGTATGTGCACACAGTGGCTGGAGTCAGGAACAGAGTGACTGGCAAGTCGAGCAGTGAAGAAGTCCTATTAATGGACAAAGAAAATTAATAAAAGAATAGGGTTACTTTTGGTTTTGTTAATGATCAATTTTCATTCCCCACACCACACACCTTTCCACTGAGCAGAGGAGTAAATAAAAACTGGTCATACGGGTTGGCATTGATAAAATCAAGTTCACAAGCAGATATTTCAAACCCTTTATTAGCAAGGCCATAAACCACGTATGCTGTTTGATTAGGATATGATGAAAAGAATTTATTAGCAGATGTGTATTCAGCTCCACTGTTTCACTGGCAGCTTTATGAGATTCTCTCTTAGGCTGACAGGTGCGGCCTGCCAGCTGCTTTGTACAGTAAACAGGGGATGGAGAGCATGCCATGTGCAATGATTTAATCAGTTACCATCAACTGCTAGAAAATAAACAAGGTTTTGTGCATTTCTTTCAGTTCCATGTATATTAATTGAAACCAAATATTACAAATGACACTGAAAGAGAGTATTGCTGATCAGAGGAGACTTAAATTTAATAGGACACAGCCATGTAATACATAAATATAATAAAACACAGTCATGTAATACATAAATATTTGGTTAAAAGATAGCAGAATTTTGTTAAACTTGGCAATGGGAAGTCTTTTGAAGTCTCATTTGTCAGTTTCCATTCATGGGACAGTCAAATCTAGTCATTTGGGTCACAGCTGGCAAAAGAAAGATGATCCTCTTGGTTTATTGTTCTGATACAAAATTGTCATTACAAATTGAAAACACAGAGCAAATAAAAGAGGGCAAATGGAGAACTTGTGTGGTTACGTATTTTTAACTGTTGCGTCTGGCTGTACTTTGTTTAATAGGGGTTGCAGAATTCAAGATGTCTATATCCTGGGTCTCATTACTATTGTTTAAAAATTTCTGTACCACTAGTTTACAATTAAAACGTTCTTTCTCAACTCAGTTCTCATATCCCATGTTTTCAGTGCTCTAAATATGTGTAACCTGAACTACTATTTTTAGTAAGTATCTGACAGCTGCATTGAAACATTTTTATTTCAAATATTTGCATGTCAAAATAAAGATATCTAATTTTTTCTTTTTCTGCAGCGAAATGAGGATATTCATACTATTTAAAGAAAAATGAAAACTGCTAAACTGATGCAAGAACATTTTACAAAGGATGCATTAGCTTCATTTTCTGCATGTTTATGACAAAGAACATCATGATTATACTGCAAATAAGGACAGGTTGAGAAGAGCTGCAAAGCAGCTAGAAAACTCTCCAAACTCATCGCACAAATAATTATAGCAGTGATTTGTTAAAAATGATGAAAATTGAAGCCATGGTAGTATTTTGGAAAAAAAAAGTGGGCTTGTCTTTGAAGTGTCAATATATCTATTTTCTTTTTCTCAGCCTCAGTGCATATTCAGATTGAGTTGATTTCCTGTGCTGGTTATGAGTCAAGTTCTTGCAGAGAATCAGGGTGTTAGAGAAGAAACCGCACCAGTAGCAGAAGACTTTATTCTCTATCTTGTTTTCTTATTATAATAATTCTGCTGAAGAAGGCAGAGATTATTTTTGCTCTTTTGCTGCCAATGTTTTTGAAAGGACAGGCTGCACTGCATTCTTTTGGGTGACTTTTTCTTTCTGGACTGGTGCAGATTATTGTTTCTAACCCATGGAGACGCATGTTTCTTCTGAGAGATGTTGGTTATTTGACTAAGAAGCCAACTTGTGGCTTCAGGTACCTGTTCGTGCTTCTTATTAGGGCCAGTGGTGCATAAAGATGGAACGCTCCTTTGAGAGAAGGGACCATGGTATTCATTGATTGTACTAGTTAACTATAAGAAATAAAATACTGTGGATAAGCAAAGAGGAGGTAACCAAGGAAGGGTCTTGAATGTATATACCAGAACTTTGTTTTGGATTCAGAAGAGAAGGGAAGGCAGCTGAGAGACTTCAAAGAGCATGTGGAAATGATGCTGTTGTGAAGGGATATGTCTGTGGATTGCAAACAATTTAGGGAGATTAGCAGCAAACAGAAGAGCTAAGGACGATGGAATGAATGGATGGAAGCTCACTGGCAATGAATCCAGTCTGGAAGTGGGAATTCTGGAACCAACAGAGGACCGAAGATTTGAAACAGTGCTACACTGGCAGGCATGAAGATTGAAACCTGCCTACTGTTAAGAAGGGTCTTGCAGTTTTATAACGGGGAGTCTATGAAGCAGTTTCCCAGAACTGAACTCAATGATTCAGGATGTCTCTTTCAGGTCTACATATTGCTGTGATTGCAGTGAGATGCTGAAAGGATTTAGGCAACACTAATTTTAATGACTTGAGAGACTTGAGTTTCTAGGAATAACAGCTGGAGGATCCAAAGCTGTGATACTAACTGCAGGCCATGTTAGGCAGAAATACGATATTTTATAATGGGTTGTGATGCACTTATTCATCTTCATTCACTTTTTTCTCTTCATGCTCCTTGGTGTATTTCCCTGCTGAAGCACCAACTACAGCTCAGTCTCTTCAGGATTTTGCAAGGAAAAGTATTGCATCATGAGCATGTGCTCTGCAACTTATTAGGAAACAGCATTTAATGCACACTCACCCTTGCAATCAGTTCTTGGGATGCCTCAGAGTATTTGTCTTGAGTGGCTACTAGGCAGTAACGCAGTCTGGACTTTTCCATGCAAACTTCCTCACCATATGCTATGCTGTACATTTTCAGTGTAGGGTTTCCCTTAGGGCACGTGTGTACGGAAACACTACTTGCACCCTTTCCACAGAGATACTTTCTATCTTCTCCCAAGTGACAAGACAGCCTCTCCATCAGCTTGGGGTGGCCAGATAAGAATGGTAGCCGTAGCCCCAGGGTTTCGCTCAGAGACTGCATCTATACTAGTAAAATAAATTATGTTGTGGCCCTGCAGCTAGCATAGCATGATATGGTTATCTCCGCAGTATTAAACTCTCTTCACATCCAAATTAAGGTGGCCACAGGCAGACTCAACACTGGGAATATCTTCATCCCATACATTATCCCCACACCACACCTGGGAATCATCAGGGAGAGTGCTAGTTATCTTGAGTCAAAATCTGGCAAGGCACCATTTAACATTACAGATAATGGAGTTTTAGTGTCTGTGCCTGTGCCCTGTTTAACTTGCTGGTAAAAATGAAACCTTAGGATACAGCTAAAAAGTCTGCAGTCTGGATCCACAACAACAACAGACTTCAGGATGTAATAAACCCATCATAGGATACATTTATATTGCATGTCAAGCTCAGGTCAGCATTCTGGATCTGAACTCTAACTTACCTACAGTACAAAAATTTACAGCCCTAAAAGACGGTTGCAATTCCCTCGATGGCAGGTTTTTAAGTCCTTGGGGCTGCTAAGGTCCAAGGCGAGACTGCATAGGATGCTCAGGTCTGTTTTGCAGGCTGAAATGAATAAGGACAGTTTGAGAAACTTCCAACCATCTCCCAGCAGCTGGGCACCAGTAAGTTGTTTGCCGAAATGGCCTCCCGAAGCACCAAGGAGCGTGAGGGAGGTCTGTGCTGCTGCGCTCAGCTGGTGGGAGGGCTATTCGCTATTGCCTGCTAGCTAAGCCTTAGTCCATAGGATCAAGCTATGTTGCAAGTATTGCAGAGTGAGAATATAATCTTCTCCTTGTGTGGTTCCACCATGGAGTCCTCAGTTATTCTCATCCTGTCATATATAAAGTTTTTCTGACTTTGTTCCATTTGTCTCTAGCAGAGTGTACATGTCATCTGCTGGACTGATTGCTGGTCAATTTCCCGAGCAATCTTGCTCCATTCTTCCTCTCTGCCCAAAAGCGAACTCTGCCATCCATACCCCATCCCTAATTAGCTCAGGCACTGCATGACTGTCATATCAGATATATCCTGTTCTGGTTTCATTACCAAACTTTCTCTCCCCTACCACAGCTCCAAACGTCTCCAACAGGCAGGTAAGGGCTGCTTTTACAGAAGCCCTCTGCACAGCTGTGCAGATGGCTGTTGTGCATGCCCAAGTACAACCTCAAACACACCTCCAATGGCTTTGGGACTTTTGTCTTCAAGTCTCCATCCATGCAAATACTGAGATGACACAAAAACCCCCCACAAAAGTGACTGTCCAAAAGCTCTGCTCAAATCTCTGGAACATAAAATATCATATAACTGTAATAATCAATTGATTTGAGCTAAGCACGTGCACTGCACCTACACAGTAGTGGTCAATATTTCCTAGATATTTCTGATTCTCAGTGCCTGCATATAAAGGGCAGCTTATTTCTCCTTTGTGCATCTCACTGCCTTCTGCTCCCCTCTCTGCTTTTACAGACTGGTGTACCTCTGGAGAACATAAATACAGCAACACTTATACCCCTCTGGGTCCTTTTGGCCATGACAGTTTTCTAAATAGAAGCTAGTTTCTTTTTAATTCCCCAAATACACAGAAGGATCAAGCAACATTTCGTCTTAAGCACAGAGCCCCACCAAAACATATTCATAATGTTATTTATATGGTATTTTTATATGGAGAGAAGTTATCTTCTGGAACCCTGCCAAGGAAATTGCACAAGTAGGTGAGGGCCTAGAAACAACTGCTAATCTCAGAGAAGGCAATGTGTTTCCATCTCCAGGGTCTTTGTTTAAATACTTTGCAGCAGATTATATACACCACTGAATGTATTCTTCTTGGACAGATTAATTTAACCACCTTGAATCTAGGCTTGCTGCAGGATTGCTGCAGTACACCCTGGCTGCTAATAGAAGGGTTTTGAAAAGGAGTGCCAGGATTCAGAGCTGGAACTAACAGAAAATTTTCAAACCCCAAAATTAAAATTGCCTGGTTTTGCAAAGTTGGCAGATTTCACAGTGAAATATGTGAATCTTTTTCAGTCTTGACATCTGAAAAAAAATCACCTTTGATAGAGGGATAAAAAAAATGAACGTGACTTGAGAAGATATTTTCTCAAAACATCTTAAAAATTTTGCCTCTTTTGCAGATAACAGTCTTTCCTTTTTATGCACATTCTTCTTGTTACAGGCCAATGCTTCTGATCTGTGTTTGTTAATTTCCATTAGATATGGTCACTCATTACACTCATGGTTTTGGTGGAGGTCAACAGAATATAGTCAGATATACATTCCCAGACCCACCTATAAGATGGCATCGAGCGCATTGGATGACATATGCTGACAAAATACATTGCTTGTTATCTACTAAGTCTTTCAAACATTTTTACATGCCATTAAATTCATAACTGTCAGGGAAGAATTTTGTGACCATGAAAACTCGGTAGGAAGTCAGCTGAGTGGTAACAGCCAGGGAGCGATGAGATTCAGTGTAACTACACATGTGAGAGAAGCCCTTGGTGCACATTAGCATTTGAAGGGATGGGGTACTAGTTTCGACTCAAGCCTAGCCATACTACTGCTAAGTGCTGTATGCCTGCTCGGCAGAATAGCGTAGTGTGTGTCATGTCCAAAACATTCCTCCTCAAAAAAAAAAAAAAAAAAGAGTTTGGCACTACAGTGAAGGACAACCTGGGAATTGCTGATAAAGCAGAGGTGTTTTTCTCCTCCAAACAAAGATGCTAGAGTTAATTTGTTGCGGTTTTGTCTGCACAAGACCTATTATATGGGCTGTAATTTCACGGGATGGAGACTGTGAACTCCCAGGTCACTTGTAAACCGATCACTCCCCAGCCTCTCCTCCTTGTGCTTTTAAGTGTTTTGAGCCTGGTAAATTGAAACCTGAAGAAACACAGAGCTCTGATCTTTGGGACCTCTAGAGCAAACCTGGACTTTTGCTGATTTGCTCTAGGAAGTAACTGCTTACTTACCCCATAATTAACACCACAAAGCTGATCTTTGGAAGATAAAGTATGGGAGGTCAGAGACAGGATCAGGGAGAAAGGTTTCATTAGAACTGCAGCATTTGGGACCTGATTCTCTTCTCACTTGCATCAGATTAATCTAGGAATTATTTCACTGAAATCAAAGACGTTACTCAACTATAAAATCAGTCTGGTTTAGAAACAGGTCATTACTATCCTGCCTGATGCATTTTAATCCGTATACTTAGTAAAGAAAGTAACAGAAATTGCTTGTTGGCTACATGACTAACCACACTTTCACTCTTATCTCACAGCAGAGACTGCATTAGCACTTCCTTACAAGTTCCAATTTACAGCAAGGTTTCAGTCACATAAATAAGTATCCCAGTTGATTGGTTTGCTTTAGCAAAACAACTAAATACAGTAGTATTCATGACATTGAATAAATACTGTTAAACAAGCTTTGCATAAAGTAATGTTTTGATGACCATTTTTTATTTGCATCTTGCTGCTGAGAATTAAAATTACTTTCTTGTATTAAAAAGAGAAGGGGGGGGAGGGAAAAACAGAAAAGAAAAGAAAAAAAAGAAAAAGAAAAATAAAAAAAGAAGAAAGAAAAAGGAAAAGGAAAAGCTCAAGCCCTCAGCTGATGGAAATCAAAACAGCTCCACATGTCCCTCATTTTCACTTTGGCAGGTTGATTTCAGGTTGATATCCAGTTTATATTAATGAGGAGTCAGTCCCAAATATGTGATATAAGTAAAAGAATCAGTTGCCATTTCTAAACTAAGACTTTCATGAACAATAACAAGAACTAAATAGGTATATAACATATATTTAGACATTCTTTTCCAACATCCAGTTTCAGACTCAGATTCCTGCATTCCACACAAATGTGGCTGTACCACACTTTTATTGTTGACAACCATTTACATCAGAAATAAAGAATAATAATTTTGAGGTTATACCAAGACTTATTTATACTACAGGACTGGGTTCCACCACATTTTAAATTTAGTGGATGAATAGTTTTTGTGTGTCCCTCATTTTGCGTCTTTGTCACACACTGCATCCCACATTCAGGCTTTGGCATGCGAGAGTTATGCATCCCGAAGACATTTTCCTCATAAAACTGGCTGTTTACTTTTTGTACAGCAATACCACAAAGCTAATGCTCTTTCTTTTTAAGAGGGTCAGGGTCCTTGGGTCTATTTTAAAATGAAAAATGAAGTAGTGCAGATCAACTAAACTTCAGAACATAAATCAAACCTCAAATAATGGAATGGGCAGCTTCTAATTTCTTACCCAGAATATGGGAACACAGAAGATGGATAAACAGCCTGTTAATTTGCCCTCTTGTTTTAATCTTTATCTCAAATGTGATTCTAATACACAGGAACAGAACAGACATGAGTTTGTGGAGCAATTTAGCTGCCAAAAATAAGCTCTGGCTTGCAAGCAAGAAGGCATCATATTGCCAGTTATGGACACAATAGTCCCTTTCTATGACTATACCTATGCTAATAAATTAACTAGTGCCAGGGAATATTCTGGGCACTGCAACTTGATCACTTACATGGTTAAATTGTAAGATGGCCCTTGGCATGTCTTTGTTCAAATCACCTAGCATTTTCCAAACAATTTCCTGGCACAGTGCAGAAATTAATATGAGAGAATGACCACTCGGAACAGGCAGTTTGAAATAGTCCCCGCTTTGGAAACAAAAGCTTAATAATGTGTAAGTGTCAAGACAATGCCAACTGGCCCCATGGTCAGAGAACAGGCACTGGCACTGTTAGTATAAACCTAGTCTGTACGACTAAGTCACCTCAGCACAGGAACGCTGTATTTCTGGATGCCTCATCCCAGAGACCCTACCAAGTGAAAGGAAAGCCATGAAAGAAAAGAGTAACAGAAATGTCCAAAAGAGTTTTCCCCCCACTTAAGCTTCATATTTTGTAGCTGACGGGGGGATAAGGTAACAGTGGGAATACCAAGACCTTGTGCATGTATTCCTGACTGTAAATAACAGTTGATCTGTAGTCATCATATGGCTTCTTCACAAATATATTTCAGTGCTGCATAATTATTTTAGGTACCTCAGTCCAACTCAAGACACCTCCAAGAGCTTCCAAACCACATGCAGACCCTCTCTGTAGGTCACACATTGGCTGAGCAGCGGAGCAGAGTGCAGAAACCGCTGTGCACTGCATACAGCAGTGTTGTGAAAAGCAAGCAGCAAAGCCATGATGGCATTTGCCAGACTGTTAAACCTTGCTTTCATTTCAGGGACTACTGACACCTTTGCTTTCCAGGTCTTCCCTGCTCTGTGCTAATACTTCTTTGTATACACATGCCATATGCTCGTGCTGGGTTCCTCTGCCTATCCCAACAGCAATGCCGAGGACAGCAGATATTCCTAGAGCATCCCTAAGACCACAATAAGGACTAACAAAAAGTGTTCCTCCCTCTAGTTAGTAAGAGCAGTTCTCTGTATTTCCTCTGAGGCGGGTGTGTCTTTGAGGGCTGGTCTCCACCATCCCTGTCTGTTGTTCAATCTCCCCCGAAAGAAACTGCAGCTGTAGACCAATGTTGAGCACCCTTTCCTGGAACCTTATTCCACTGAAGAAGTAAGCTTTATTTTTGCGAAAGGAAACAGGGATATTTTACTAACCCACAAAGTTATTCCACTGGACTCTTTGTAACAAATGTGGGTCTGGAGCACCTCAGGCAGGAATGGGAAAAGTATTTTGGGGCTATGGATTTTCCATATAGAAGGTAAGATGCATCTCATGCAAGGGAAGAAAGTATAATATTTGAATAGCAGGTTTGCTTCCCCATGTAACCCTTCGTCTAGACTGCTCAACATGTAACCTACTAGAATAAAGTTGATATGCAGATCTCCCACACTTACATCCCAGAGGCTGCTGGTCTCAGGACTGATAACATCTTCAGCAGGGTGGGGTATTGCCACTGTAACTCCTAACATGGAACAAGCAGGAAAGGCCTGTACTCTGCCATAAATTCAACTGCTCAGCCCACTGTAGTTCATTATGGGCTTCTGAACACTTTAGTAAGCAAAGGGCATAAGGCCATAGTCAGGAAGGAAGGAATGTAAGAAAATTCAAGTGGACAACCTCAAAAATAAAACTTCACAACAGCAAGAGCTGTAGAGTGTTCTTCAATGCACATTTTCTTTTTTTCTTCTTTTTTTTGAGGCAGAATAAATTACTAGAAAAAAATGGTGGGGAATGGTTCTCTTTTGAATACAAAGAGCAATAGAGAACCTTTCAGATCTTTGCAATCTTTGTTACCCCTTATTTTATGAACAAAATGGGAGCAACATACTGTTGAGGACAGCTAAAGAAAGGGACTGAGTGGGTATGTTACTTGACTTGAACCTTCTTGTTAACAAAACTCTCCACTGTCAAAAACCTGTCAAGGGAGTTCCTGTATTCAAACGGACAGCAAATTAAACATATCACTAACCTCAGGGAACCTAGAAATACCAAAACAAGGGATATTTTTAGCCTATTTAGCTACTTGGGGGTGGTAAGTGTCTGCTCTCATTAAAATCTTACAACTGTTTCTCCCAAATGTCAAAATTGTAAAGCTGTTGACTTATGCAGCTGAGATAACCCGGGCATGAAATCCCACTGCTTTAGGTGACAGTGGAGCTAATAGGGAGCTAATTTAGCTTTAAGGAAAATTAGGATTCCCTCCAAGTTGAATTAAGATACCTTCATGATCCAACTCACATCTTGGGTAGCTCTTGAGTTTCAACCAGAGTTTATGCACAGTGGGTGAAGAAATCTACTGTTTTTATGTTCACTTCATGACTTTGCTCCTTATTTCATGAGTTTCAGGGCTGTGAAGAAAAACAAGGCCATGATTTCTAGCTGAGTAAAAGCTGATGCTATGCAAATCAGAAGGAAAAAAAAAAAAAAAGAAATGGCTCAGCCCAAACCAGCAGTTCAAAAATACATCTGCCATGGGCAGGAAGCCAACAGCAATGTTATAAAATACAGAACAGAATATGTACAAAACCAGCTATGTCGTTGTGGAAATGCGTATCAGAACATGGAGAAAATCCGTGTCTGTGTTACAAAAAATAAGGTCAGATGTGCATGTGCATATTGCTGCATGGAAAGAGGAATTTAATTCCTTCCCTGAGTAAAGAACTTTATTCTTCTGTTTCTAATATGATGATTTTTTCATTGCTTGCATAGGAATAGGAAGATAAAAGTATACTCAGGGCTCAATTCCTTCCTGCCTCTGTCTCTGTAGTGGCTCTTCTGAGTTGATGGGGAAGAATCTTTCACAAGTTCATCTACTATTTTAAGTTTCTTTGCATTCTGGGGCATCAAACAACTGCAAGGATAATATAGACCATAGGAGCTGTTGTTGCTTCTAGTCCAACCATTCTCAACACTCAAAGGAGAACTGAAGGTATCTGGACCATGAGGAGAATATAGTAAGCTGAGAAGTCTATTTTGGGTAGTCATACAGAAAGATATTTGAGAAAGGAATTTCTTAGGAATGGGGCATTCTTGCACTCGCGGGGTCGAGAGGATGAGTGTGGAAAGAACATATGTGCTTGTCTATCTTGTGCTCAACTAATCCGAATAATGTCTGGCAGAGCTAAGCGTGCACAGTCCACAGCAGCCAGAGTTGGCACTTTGTCAGCTTTGCCCAGAACACAAACCTGAAAGGTTTGGGATTCAGTTTGTAGTCTCAAAACCACCATGTGTGAGGAGGTTCAAAATGCCACAGCGAGGCTGCACTTACATAAGACTATTAAATTAATTAGTCTCGCAGCACAGTACAAAATGTAATTCAGTCCTGGTGATAGGTTGGTAGATTAATCACAATTTACAGCCTTGTAAAGGCAGATACAAAAACAACAAAAAAAGTATATAAAAAGAAAGGAAAAGAAAAAGAAAAATATTCTAGTATTCAAAGCCTTTAGCTTCCAGTGACAATTAAATGTATTGATGGCATTTTTGAAAGAGAAAATATTTCTCCCCTTTTCCCAATTTTCCAATTGAACATAAAACTGGGTTTTGACTGCTTTCAGTTTCAAAAAAAAAAAAAAAAAAAAAAAAAGCAGACAATATGGGGTTTCTTTTTGAAAAGAAACTTTGCTATCTAGAAACATTTTTTAATTTCCTGGCTTCTTTTTGAACAATTAAGAAATGTTGATGAAAGTGATTTTTCCCTGAAAAAATCTTCAACTAAAAAATTCAGCGACATCTAGTGCTAATCCTGAACTAATAATTCTTCCTCCTTTCTTCTAAATAACATGTGAACTTTCTTACACTGCTTTATTTTTTAAATATAAGAAAAATAGCTTGAATTTCAAGGAAGTGAAAGTCCATTGTACTCTCAAGATCCCACAAAAACCTTTGTAGGGTATTTGAGAGATGAAAAACACCATTTGGGGCCCTAAGCCTTTCATATCCCATTCAACAGACAGCACAAAGACGTTTCAGTGATAAAACCTCAACATTGTCTAACCTGTATTTGTTATATGGAAAATATGTGCCTGACTTCAAATGTGACTTTATGTGTTAGTGCTTCTTACAGCAAAGGTGTGGGCTCAGCACATTCCCTGAAATGCTTTTCATTGTAGAGCATATCTATAATTTAAATTTTTTTGCTGTTTCACAATAATGTGCTATTTCTTCATTTTAGTTGAAAAATCGCTCACATCAATAATAAGAACAGTGAATTTGAATTCCCAGAGTTGTTTACTCCAGTGGCAGAAATCCCCTGAACACAATTATCTTGGATGAGGATTTTCACATCCCTCACTCGGAGCCTTGCTAACACAATGTGTTTTGCCCTCAGTTGACTGAAAGGGCCTGAGTTTCAGAGAATAGGGCTTCAACGCTTCCTGAAAGTGTGACAGCTTCAAAGTATGTCCAATGAGACCCCAGAATCACCAGTCATTTTGGAAAAATGTTGTTGCTGTTTCTCTGATCCATTGTCTTTTTCAGAGTGGCACAACTGTGTTTGCTGTGCACAATTCCCAACAAACTGATTGATGTGGAAGGCAAGCCAGGAAAATCTCTGCTCCACCCCATTTTGCGTGTTCCACGGTCCAAAATGTTCAATAACTGCCCAGATGGGGAATATATTTTTTCCTTTCTGTTCCTGTACATATTGCTTCTGCAATTTGCATTATTATTGGGTAGCTTGCATGCTATTGACTTCATTCTACAGCTTGTAACACTTTACATAGTCTCCCGCCTACCACATCGCTCTAGAAATGCCACCAGCGAATTCCTGCCATGAAATGTTCCTGTAAACGGGAACAAAGTGAGCAAATGGATCCTTTGATTAATCCTTGCTACACACACACACACACACTTTTATCATCCAAATGAAATCTGCAAGCAGTCAAAATGCTTGCGTGCAGCCCTGTGCTGTAATGACATTTCTATTATGTTCTGCTCTCGTTGCGGTATTGTATAACCATCATCGCTACAGCTTACGTCTTCATTCCTTCTTAGGTTACATGACCAACACTGAGATTAGGAACAGGTTTCAAAAGATGTCCACATACTGGTAATTTATCACACACACATTACACAAATAAATAAATAATACACGCATATATATCAACTTAATTGCTGCACATGTAAAGTACCTGATTTCACATAATGAATACCTCAAGGAAGCCTATATCCCAATAGATATTAATTACTGTGTCTGAACCAGAGGCCCCACTTTTCTCCTAAACATGCTACATTCACTGGGCTATTTGATTTATGCTGCTGATCTTCACCGTGGTGCCTAAGCATTTTATTTGCTAAATCAAAACCAAGAATGAAATCCCCAAAAGAAAGATTTTTTTTTTTTTTTTGAGGAGTGGGGGTAGGATAGTTTTGGAGTAAGGCTCAAAGAAAATTACTATTGTCGGGTTTGTTTATATTGCTTTATTTATATTGGTTTTGTGTCGGGGATAAAAGCATTGCAATTATTATCTTTGGAGCAAAATATCCTTCTGCCTGGGTATACTTCTGGATAATTTGCATAACTTTTAGTTTACACCAGTGTAACTAAAAGCTGCTGATGATTTTTTTTTTTTTTTCTGGTAGCGTCTTTGTGCCATCACCAAGAGCTGGGTTTCTCCCCAGGAGCAGACCCTCCTCCCTGGGTTGACCCACACAGCACCAGTAACAGCAGAAGTACCGACGCTTCCTCCCAGGAGGAAATTCCAGCTTATACGGGGCCACCCTCAATTTCAGAGGAATTTTACATGATTTAGGACCACTACAAATTTCTGGTCGTGATCCCTGTAAGTCTGAAGAGGATGCAGTCTTGCAGCCTGAATCTGCATTAGGTATAATAGCCCCGCTTGTGTTTTACTCTGTTAAAAGGACACCATTATACTAAGTCCCTAGTAATTGCTAAACTGTTACACTTTAGCAAATTTCCATGAAGGATATACAAGTCTCCAGAGATGTTCTAGCACAGGAGTGTTAAGTGCAGCATCCTTATTTTTTAAGTAGGTGATTCTTTGCTACATAAATGTCCCAGCCTGCTGTATGCACAAAGGTAAGATGACCCTCCGGAGACATTAACAGGGTTTTTACCTCCTCTGTGCCTTATTCACGGCCAGCCAGCATCCTACCTCCCCACTCCAGCCCTGCTCTGCTTATTTGTGTTTATGGTACACAAGGCGGTAGATAAACAAAAAGGGGGTTTAGACACTTTCTGTTCTTAGCTAAACCTTTTAGTTACACATTAGGGAACAGAAGTGTGGTACGACCCTCTGTTTATTTGTGGTTCTTTTAAGTGATGTCCAGAGACCTACATTTCATGGTTGTTTGAAAGTTTATATAACAGTGGGAAGCTGTTAAACAGCAGTTTACCTTCGCTTTTTTCTTCTTTTTTTTTTTTTTCCCCCAGCTTGTAGAGGATTTGAAATTAACACTCATTCTACCATATTATTTTAGTTATTACTCAACGTTCCCCAGGTTTTCTTTTCCCCTAGAATTTATGTTTCCTGTAAGTAAGGATAAGAGCATTCATGTCAACAAATTTAAAATCTGTTTAGTAACTGTGAACTTTAAAATAGCCCTTGAAATTTTTACAATTAATTGCTGCTCAGCTGTCAGTAAAAAAATAATTTTGTGATTAAAAAGAAAAATCTACATTCTTCATGTTAGACCAATAAATTAGGCAAAAGTGCTTCCAAAAAGAAATCTTTTCTTTTTATTTCCTTACATTCTATTGAGTAATACATAATTCAATCTTTTAAATTAACTGGATATGTTTTTTGAAATGTTCACAATGTCTTGCATGTCTCCCAGTTCTTAAAGCTTTGTCATGTTCAAACACCCTTAGGATCCCCCTAACACTACACCATATTCAGGATATAAGCTTTTCTTTCACATGTCTAAAATCTCCCCTTTTTAATTTGTATAATTTGACCCTAATACTGTTTCCTTAAGAGTTGATGCTACTTTTACTTTGCTGTAGGATCCACTCCTTTTACTGCTTTATATAGCTGCAGCTCCTTCCAACAAAGAACACTTCTTTCATTAAAAAAAAAAAAAAATCCAAATTAAATATATACTTTATTTACAAGCCAGGTCTTAATGCAGAGTCACTTTGGGATATTGGATATGTTGTTTTGCTTCAAATCATCTTAAACCTTCAAGCTAAGAAACATAAAACAACTTTAAATCATTTAGCATATAAATTTGATTTTGACTAAAAAATAGCTGTATAAAAACTGCCAAAATTTTAATGCAAAGTATGCATTATCTTGGCTCCTTATATTAGGGTGAAAGAAAAACCACCTTTTAATTATGATTTTAAGTGTTTGGAAAATAATTTTAAACTTCAGCCTGAAAGAAATGCAGTTTTGTTGTTTTTAAAATTATTTGTGTCCAGGAATTTTTCTGGGAGAACATAGATGGAATTCATAGTAAAATAAATTTAATATAATTCCATCATTTTTTTGGAAAGCTCACATGACACAGTCATATCCCATTAATTCACAGTGATCACTAGAAAGCCAACTGAAAACTACAGAATAATACAAGCTAGAGCCAAAAAATTTAAACGGTTCACTACACAAGACCTCACTTATTTTAGTTGGGTTTTTTTTTTTTTTTCTTTTTTTAAAGAAGACATATTGTCTTCCCCTTGCTAACTTTGTGCAATAACTCTAATTTAAATGATCGTATTTTATAAAAACAACTACATTTTAGGTTTATGAATTCTCACGGTATAACATTATGTGTTTATATTTTTTCTGGAACACTTCTGGATGCAGATTCAGACTCTGCTACAAACATGTGAAATATTCTGCACTGCAAGGCAATGACTGAAACAAAATTTCTCTTCCAAAGTTGCTGAAAACTCCAAGACAAATTTGTCTTATTATCATTATTAGTATCTGTCAAGCTATTCCTTCTATTATCTAACTCTTCCTAAAAGAAAACCTTGGTGAGTGGCAGAACTGCAAATCCAATCAAATACCGTGAAAACTGTCCGTAGTAAACTTTGCTGTAGTGAAACTCCACTTCGGGTGCAGCAAAATGAAAATCACAGAGCACTTTTATGCTTTTTGAATGTGCACACTGCATTTACACAGCCACTTGAAACTGCTGACAGCCAAGTTTTTTAGGGGCGAAAACAGCCACACTGAATGTCTTAATTGGTAATAAGAATACTAATAGGCATTTCGGAGGACGATCACCAGTCCAGGTCTCAGTAGAAAGTAAGAAGAGGGACCAACTGTAACTTTTGAACATTTAACCTAAGTTTGGCTCATAGTTAAAGGACAGATGTGGTGTGAAAGCTCTAATTCACAGTTAATAACTTCCCCCTCCTCAAACATATACAAGAAAAAAAAAAAAAGGAAAAAAAATAAAAAGAAGATATTAAAAGGATATAAAGCCCTGTTTAGGCCAACAAGTTGTTAAATTTCTCGAGCAAGGACAATTTTCTAAGTACAATCATTTCCTCCAACAAGGTAACTCATGTAAACACCATCAGGGTCGTATTGTTTGTTCTGTGCTGCCAGATGGGGGATATAAACCATGCAGAAACAATTTCAGATTTCCACCCTGATTAGTTCATCTTGAATATTTTCACAGTGTGAATCTGGAAGTCAGAAGTTTACATAATGGTTATAAATTAGGGAGAAATCCTGCTGCCAAGAAAGTCACACTCAGGCAAACAAACTGTCTCCTTCCTAACATGTTTTAGGTGTTGCTTATCAAACACATTCTCAGCTGTAGGTGGAAAAAGAGCTTCAACTCCTCATCGGTTTTTGGATTACTGGTTTCCCATCGTATGCTGTTCAGTCAAAGCGGTGATTAACCCGGTTAGGAGCTGACGCCTCTCCGCACCGTCCCCATCCATGCCCCTCCGAGTCGCCAGCCCGGCATGGGGGAGCCTTGCGACAGCCTACAGCTCCCCCCGTGGGTCAGCAGAAAGCCCACAGCCTCGCAAAAACCTTCAAGGAGCTCTGAACCTCATCCTCGGCCAGCGAGAAACTTCACTGAGTACAAAAATCCTCCCCCTCCCGCCCCCTCGGTCCTTCACACCGAAGAGCTTTGCTACCAGGGAGCCTAATGAGTGGCCAGATCCTGCACCCCCCCGAACTCCCCGTGTCCCAGTGAGCAGCTTCGGTGCAGGGTGCCATTTAGCAAGATGAGCTTCTTCAGAGCATGGCTTTTGCTGTTTTTTTTTTTTCCAGTCGTCCCAAAACATAATCCTTAAAAAGCAGTCTTATCTCACAAAATCTCAACAGAATGCCAGTTCTTATTAGAATCGATGGTTGCTGTGGTTAAAAAGAAAATAAAAATCGCAGTGTAGCTGTGGAGTAGATAACAAGTACTCAAGTAAGGTTTATGCAAAGGCAACTCTCGAGGCACAGGCAGATGGAGTAGACAAAAGGTAAAGTTTACACATTTTTTCCAATTGGCTTGGCTGAGTGATAAAGCCAGCTTTGCTTTTATTCAGCAATCATTTTGATTTAAAATTCTTCATGTGCCAGTTATGTAAGAGAAATTTCTGGTTACTGTGAGTAAGGGGGTAAATTCTGCCCTCTGATAGATGCACAAGTTCAGCTTTCCTTTAGGATCATCTGGGTTAACGTACATACGTGTCAGGGCAGAGTTTAATATTATCTCCGTGGAGCAGCGAACAACATTAGGTCAAACAAGGCAGTTTTAGTGAATACTAAGCATATTTAAGAAGAAATGTCAGAGTTCAGTTCCGCTGGCTCATGATGTAAATCAGGAATCACCGAAGCCAGACACTTACCCTGATCTTATACCCATTTTGCCCCAGGACTACTCCACTGAAATCAATCAGTTCTTTACCAGGAATGCATCCTACTGACATAGGAGCAGTTCATAAGCTTTACGCAAACAGGGAAATCATGCTACGCAGGTAAGTAAATTTATTCATGTGGTTTAACTACTTGCTACAGTTACATTTTTGTTGCTGCTGCTGAAGCATTTTCAGCTGAAAATGACTTCTTTTTAAAGGAAAGTTTTGCAGGAAATACCTGCTGCTTCTCTTCTCTTCTCTTCTCTTCTCTTCTCTTCTCTTCTCTTCTCTTCTCTTCTCTTCTCTTCTCTTCTCTTCTCTTCTTCTCTTCCTCTTTTCCCCTGTACTTTCCTTGTCTCTTTGCTTTCCCTTTTATTTTATTTTTTCTCTTCCCCTCCCCATTTTCTTTTGCCTTTTTCTTTTTCTTCTCCTGTCCCCTTCCCCTCCCTGACACATATGCAAATACCATATGAATGAAAAAAGTCATCAAAGTTATTTTTCGAAATTTTCTTACTAGGAGACAGGTTTTGACTTTTTAGTGAAAACTTCACATTACGTGAGTAGGAAAAGGAAAAGGAATATTTCCCAGTTAACTCATTTACCTATAGAAGCAGACACAAGTTTTTCAGGAGTCAGAAGAGTAGATCGAACCTTGGAGCACAGCAGACAAAATCCCACCCCAATTCATCTGCGGCATATTGGGTTCCATTTTGCCAGGTGATAAGATCTGTGTTAACATCTCCCCTTAGTATTTATTCTGCAAAATTATCCCCTATGCTAAAGGACCTCGAATACTAAAAACATACATTAGGGAGCGTATGCTATACTTTCAGTTGAGTTTCCCATGTTTATGGTCAATACATTGCTGATTTTTTTTTTTTTTTTTAATCTTCTACCGAGCTGGAGACAACAGCAGATGCCCCACGCCGTGTTTCCTTGCCGAGCAGAGCGGGCGGGTTCGGGGGGCCGAGGGGTGCCGCAGCCGCAGGGACACACGGCAGGAGCCGCATCGCTGCTGCAGGGTTCAGGCTCCCCCGTGGCCACAGCCCTGAAGGGGCAGCTGTTGGAGCTGGGAAACATTTGCTCCTTCGAGCTGGCGGTGGCGGCCGGGCCGTGTGAGCAGCGAAAGGGCTCCGGCGGTAGCGCGGGGCTGCCCGGGGACGGGAAGTCCCGGCAGGAGTTTCGCTGCTGCGGCCGCCCCGCGCCTCCTCTCGCCGCTTTGCTCCTTCCCCTTCACAAGCTGTTAAATGGCGCCTCCTGCCTACCAGCGAAGGAAAACGGCCTCAGCTTTGCCGCTGAGTGTTTCCCCGTTTCTCCGCTGCGGGTTTGCCCATTACCCCGCTGAGTTTTTGCCCGTCGCACCTCTGAGCTTTTGCAGAGGTTTCGGGGCAGCTCCTGAGATGCCCGGGTCAGACTGTACCCTCACCCTGGAAGGGGACAGCGGGGTGGCCAAGGTGGTCCAGGGCAGGGGCCCACACCTTGCTCAGTGCCGCAGCACAGGCCATGGTTTCCCTGCCCCACACCAGGTGGGGCCCCTAAGAGACCGACCTGAGCTCCCTCCAGGCCGTGTGTGGGTAGGAATGGACAGGCACCGTAAGAACCCAGCATAGCTCACTCCTCAGCAGACACCTAACAGACCAGAGGCATTGCACCCCACAAGTACCTCTTTTCCTCACTGAGTAGCTCGGGAACATTGCAGAGGTCCAAAGTCCAGCTGAGCTGCAAGGTGAGCTGAACCCTGCTTGCAGACCCAAGCTATAGCGTACACTGTCTGCAAGGGCCTTGCCTCCTCTTGGATTATCAGTTTCCTCTGTTTCCTGCCCATAAACTGAGGAAAACCCTAGCCACGCTTAAAAGCGTTCAGCCACCTAGGTCACAGTCCTTGACAGTATGTTTTGAGCCACAGTACAATTTTACACTGTGGTGCATAGAGAAGTCTTCACATTGGGGCAAGACAGTATTTTGCATAGATATTGACTGCAGAAGGGAAAACCCAGACAATGCTGGTGCTGCTCGTGTCTGTTCCGATTCAGTTGCACACAGGTTCAGTACTGTATACATTAAATTAGCTTAGAACAAGAGGGTTGTCAGAGGATAATGGGATAGGCAGACTTCCATAGAATATATGCTAATACAAGTTATTTGTTAATGTGTGTAAGGGAATCTGCCTTCATGTATAACTACAATGGCCTCAGTTTTTTTCTCTACGTATCAGTGTGGCTCGACCAAAACTCAGGCCAAACAGGACAGACGATATTAAACCTCCAGACTTTGGTCTGCCATAGTTAACTGTGTAAGTTTCTGATTTTCACATTGTCAAATGTTTTCTTCATCAAGTAAATGTCTAATGCACCCAGTAAGCATTATACAACGTATAAATATTGCAAATATAATTAGGACTTCCATAGATGATTTTAAACATAAGGCATAAGTTGCTCACCCAGATTTCCTCACGTTATTTCTCATATATATGGCAATGCATTCAAGTGGACATGGAAATCTATTCCAGTAACATTGAAAAGGACATATTTTAGTGCTCACATCTAAATGTACTCCCCTTGAGCTTTCTGTCCCATAATATATAGAGTGCACCACCTGGACATTTCACCCCTGAAGATGACAGTACTTCAGCCTTTTCAAAACATCTCTGAACTATGTCAAGAAACAGTCCTGGCTCTGCTCAGCTACATTTTTCAGTCCTGTGGATGATATCTAGCTGGTCTATGAATGCTGATGAAATCGAAATGTGTAGCATATAGCATAATTGCAGGCATTTGGATCAGCATATAAAATAACTGTTCTCAGAATATCTCCAAGACTCACACTCTGCAAAGCGCTGCCTTTCTCTTATAAACACAACTAACTCAAGGAAGAATGTATAAACTCTCCCCTCACTCAGCTTTGCCTTTCTTCTCGCTTTAGTAAAGGAAGAATCTCAGCTTAATGCAGTTATATCTTTGGTGACTACACATCTGCAGCCTTTCAAGAGACAGTTGTTCTCCCTCAGGCTCTTCTTTTAGGTCATAAAAAAACACAGACCATGGTCAAATATTATCTAAATGAAAGCTTTCCTAGCAAGGTGGAAAAAGGTATTCACCTGATTCCCAGTAATGATATCTCTATAACCCATCTCTCATGCTAGGAACATCACGCTCCTGCCACAATGATGTTTCAAAGTCACTGCAACGGATGGCCAGCATTTGTCACATCCTATTTCTGGATTTCCCAGAGGCTGTCTTTCAAAATTATCCAGGTATGCAATCAACTTGTGCATAGGCATATGCATTCCAGGTAATGTTCATCTCTCCTTGTTACAACTTTTTTCCTTCCTTTCTTTTCATTCAGGAAAGTCCGATGCTGCAAAAGAAAGTGTGTGGGCTATGTGCAGACTATGACTGTTTAGGACTTTTAATGTATTTGCCACTCACATGACCAAAAATTGAAAAGGGGAAGATTTTTTCAGTTTTCATTAAAATCTAAGAAGTATCCTGTTTCTTTTTGTTTATAAGCCATTTTGCTAAAAAAAAAAAAAAAAAAAAAAAAAAAAAAAAAAAAAGTTGTACATGCAGGTATCATCTGTACAACCAAAACTTTTTTACCAAATCTTTTTTACTCTTGATTTCATTTTTTTCAATGATGCATTTAATTTTATTTAAAGGAAAAAAGAAGATGAGAGTAAAGAAGTGAAGGTGGAAAGAATCGCTGTGTTTGATAATTTCTCCGTTTAAACCTTGAAAAGGCTTTGACATGAGCTGGAGAATGGAAGAAAGGGTGGAAACCATTCCCAGGACTGCTGCTTGCTGGAATCAGTTTTCCGCAAGACTGGTTTCATAGTGCCACATCACATCAGATTATGTTTTGATTATTATATGTTTTTGACATTAAGAAAGAAAAGTATTTTGCTAATTTTTTTAAGTACAATTTGCAAAAATATAACAGAATTCAGCAGACACATTGCTGAAAGCCGTAAAACCACAAGAACCAGGAATGTGTTACATGAGTGTGTTTTGGTATGACAGTCACTGCTATGCCAGTTTTCTCAAAGCTATTCATGTGCTTATTAGTCAGGCAAGAGTTAATTGGACTCTCCAAAAATCAGAGGTAGTCACTGAAGAGAAAACCTCATTATACCTTTATCTACAGGCAGGAAAATACTGTTAAAATTCCCAGCCATCACCACTGGCTTATGATGCCTTGTCAGAGTGGCTGGAAAAATATCTTTCTTTTATAAAAAACCCAACAAAACAAACTTTAAAATATTTTGAACTCAAAGCAAAACAAACAGACAAACAAAAAGCCTTAAGCTGAATCTGAAGGACATTTCTGCCCCCCGTACACACACAAAAAAAAAAAAAAAAAAAAAAATTCAAAAAAGGGTTTGTTTTTCACATTGAGTATGCAACATTACAACGCATAAGGAAATCTTTTCTGTAAGTCAGAAACATCTGTAACTACAATTACAATGCCTATAGTGCATTACAATGGCCAAGTTTAATTGGGGAAACTCACTGTACAAGACACTTAAAACAGAATCATAACAGGCTTCTTTAATCAGCGACGTCTATGCCAGTCCTCTTCATCAAAGACAACATGGGCAATTCCCTTGCTGACAGCAGTAGGACCATGTTTGTAGCTGATAAGCCACAGGATTTGCCATCACACAGCAGAGGAGTGGACTCAGGCCTAATCAGACGTTAATGGTTGGCTCTGAGGAGTCAGGGACAGGGATGCTGCCTTGAGAGACATCAGTTCTGTGGTTGCAGCTGGGGTTGGCGGGACACACACACACTCATAATTTTAGCTCACTTCACAGCTCCATCTCTATGGGGGTGATCTGAGAGCGTCAAGGTCTGCTCAAACTCAGCATTCCTCACCAACACCCTTCAACTGCCAAAAGTGGAAGATGGCAGAGGGACCACACATAGCCACAGCTCCTGCCTGTTAACAATTAAAATCTGCTTGAAAAAATTAACAATGAAAACTCTTAGCTATGTCATATCCATTCCCTCACACATGAATTATGAGGTGAGCCCTTCCTTATGCACATATTTTTGATATCACACTTCCCACACTGTAATATAGTCTCCTTTTTGTATTTATTCGATGTAGGCTGGCTGGCAGAAAATGATACACTTTGGATTTTCATGAATATGTTGTATGCACATAAATTGGGTATGGTGGGAGGAAGAGAGCCCATGGGTCGGGCACATGAATAACTAAGAAACAGAAACTAGTAACAGCCATGATATCATTCTTGTCCTCTCACAAGATGCAGAAAAGGGAGTTGGCTGAATCACCTGTACCCTGTAGCTGCTCGCATATGTAGATGCTGCAAATGGAAAGTGAATTAATAGCTATTGGCAGCCTTTAGGACTTTGGCAGTAGCTCCTTAGATTTCCCTGTGTCTGTCCTCAAAGTAAAGTATTGTCTGCACCTCATGCCCATTATATGTTGGGCAAAATAATTTCACAGAGTAGGAAACAGCGGCAAGTGTGAAGTCTTGCGAGTAAAGCAGAGGTTGGCAGAGCCATCTATCAGGCCACGTCAGCACGGTTCGGGGTGGTGCAAGGTAACAGCATCCAGCAGGCTCTGGGCAGCCACCTGCACTCGGAAGGTCTGCAGCAGAGATGGTTGCCCTACGCTCCCTGCTCAGTGGGTGGAAGTAGGGACTTCTAGGGTACCATGTGGCTCATTTGACAAGCAGAGCTAAAAATGGGTAGATTGTTCCCATGGTAAAGGCACCTACTTTGTCTCCATAGGCTATAAAGGAGAACCAGAATGACTAGGTCAGATATAGGTGTGTACGCTGTAAAGAGAAAATTAGGAGAGATTCGTTCCACCCAAATGAGGAAATGCAAATTCAGAAATGAGCTTTTTTTTTTTTTACAAAGTCCTACTACCTCTTTCTACTTACTGTTGGTTTTTGGTTTTGGTTGTTTGGTTGTTTTTTTTTTCAAAACTACAGGCAGTAAAAATGCAGGTAGAACACACTGTGGTGTGCTGACGTGTTTGCAAAAAGAACAAGGGTTCTGGTTTTGATGTGCAAGAGCCATTTTGAGGAATTTCTGGACTGTTAGGAAGTTTCATGAAACGGAAAGGAAGAAAAGAACCGGAATAAAAAATATTGAGGAAAAGTAAACCGAATCACAAATAGCTGTAACTGGGAAACTTTCAGATGCTCAACAACGTAGGTTAGATCATCAGCTCCCGTTTATTGGTGGAGGTTCTTGACTTCCCCAGCAGCGCCGGGTTTGGTCCCGCGGAGTCGCGCTGGTTCCCGGGCTCGCCCGGAGGCGCAGCACCAGCACCAGGTGGCACTGCGAGAGCTGCTGCCGGCAACGGCGCGGCTCCTCCCCAGGAGCTGCTGCAGGGAGATCAATTTCAGTCTTAGTATATTGATCAGATTTAGCATATGGGATTTGGGTTTCTTAATTTCGTGGGGTTTTTTTTGTTTTTGTTTTTTTTTTTTTCCTGTTTGTTTTGGGGTTTTTTTTGGGCCTAGGAGTCCCACACTGATGGTTGGGTTGAAATTCTCAATGGCAAAGATCTGTGGTAGTGCTATTTGTGACAAGCTCCTGTCAAGACTGATTTGTACAGTGAAATTAAACAAAAAACCCTGATGTGCCTTGCTAAATTCTTCTGTGTAAGAAATTATGTATTAAAGGCTGAAATCTGCTGCCTCTCAACAGACGGGCCACATTGTCACAGTGCTCTCTTGTCAATAGATTTAGAAACTTTTGTGGATTTGGAAACAACCATTTCCAAGCTATATATAGGGGGAAAAATGGCTTCTTTTTAAGTGGCTGAAGATTGGAGAATAGTCAGAAGATTACAAGGCTTAATACTGTTTGGAGAGATACCTCAGGTTTTAGAAGCTTATGACTGAATCTGTAATATTAGACTACAATCTTGTTGACACCATCTTTTGCTGGGAAATCTTTGGGTATTTTCTCCTTCTGGTCATGGTTCAGTATTTTGAAGAAAACATTGCCGCGTGCTATCTTAACCAGAATGAGGAGTACAGAGGAAAGAAAGAAACAATTACTAAATCATTTTTAATAATTAAATTCTTTCAAAGTAAAGGTTTCCTTTAAATTTTCTAAAGGTCAAAGTTTTTGAGCTCCTTTATACATTTTCAAGTATAAATCTGGAAAGAAATGAACTACTCATCTGAAGGTGAAAATGGTTTTGTGGCATTTTCAGTCACCACAGTAGTATGTATTATGTTGTTTATTTATACCAAGTTGGCCACGTAACTCTCAGGTACAGTATCCAGATGCTCCCATCTGCATTTCTAGACTTCTACTCCAGTCTTTATGTCACCTGCTGAATGAAAACGATCAGACTGTCTGAGGACTGAGCAGCCACGTCTTTGAAGCAGTTACCAGCACAGCTTCTGACTCCAGTCCTCTGCCAGCACACATTCAACCAGCCTGCAGACATCAGTAGCTGGCTTTCCCCCACTCTGAGGCTTCAAATTAAATTGCTGTTGAGACTCCATGACATAAATTAAGAACAGAAAAACCAGTTTTAAGCTTACGGCTCTGAAGAAATCACCAAACGAGTTCTATTTTGGCAGCCTGCTGCTCACAACTCAGAAAATACGACAGCAAAGCAAATCACATGTCCAGCGTGTGTTTTATAACCCTGCGCAGGCTAAGCCATCTTGTAGGCACATGCTTGACTATTTTTAGTGGCTACGCTCCCGCAAATATGGCAAAGTCCTTTAGCATTGGCGAGTCACTAGGGGCTACTTGAAAAGTAGCAAGAGATGTCAGTTGCTGGAATTTTGACTGAAAATAATAATACCTGGATTTCAGATTTGCTGCACAGATTTGCCAAAGTGCAAATGAAGTCAGCTCTGGCAATGTGACGATTCACTGATTACTGCCTCCAGCCATGAAAGTGCAGGATCTGACTGTATTTTTTGGTGGTTTTTTTTTTCATCACCATTGCTACAGCATGGTTTTAAAGGTATACGATTGCTCACGGGAATGTCAGTTTTCCAGGGTGTTCATCTGGGAATCAAACATTTCTTCTTCAGTTCCAAGCAGGCACTGTGGCATATCCAGAGGACCTATAACTGACACGGCCCATTAGTCATAGAAACATCCCACTAAAATTAGCGGCAGCTTTTCATCTTTATGGGCCTCATGCCTCGGTCCATATGTAGAACATACAAAATGGATTTTTCTTTTCTTGGCATGTAACCCCGTCTTTCCGGTACTTTGGTTCCAGACCTTCATGAGCAATGCAGGTGGCTTTTGTTGCTCCACAGCTCATATTCTTGACAGTTACTGCATCTACACAATACTTCTGGATTCAGCCAGGCTGAAACTTTCTCACAAACAGTTACTTAAGATTACCAGAATTAGCACATAAATATAATAGTAATTAATAACATTTTGGCTTCTTGAAGATCCCCTGTGCTGCTCTGCTGGCTCTATTTCAACAGCACCTAAAATGCCAGCAGCAAAGGCTCCCCCCACCCACATCTTGGTTTTAAACTTTACATGGCTTGTTTTTAAGGTGTGCAAGAGAGGTACGGGGATAAGCTACTGTGATTTTCACTTTCAGAGCCCAAGGTTTTCACAACTGCCTTGCGTTTGCGACTGTATCTATTTATTCATCTGCTGGGTCCCAGCTGGAGACAGGTCAGACCTGATTTTCAGAGGTGTTGGGTGATTAACAGCTTCCATGCGAGCCAAGGAGAACTGTGACCGTGCAGTACTGTGTTGGATGTGGCTTCTGTTTTTTGAAGAAAGTACGCTGTACGAGAGGCCATTTTGACAGTGTTTACTTCGCGTCTTTATTCTGAGTCTAAATTTATAGCAAATAGGGACTTGAATTCTGCGTCACCTACAGCCTTTATGAAATGAGTAAAGGGTCCAAACTGACATTTTACATTAATAAATATCAAAAAGAAAATCTAAGACTTCTCAACCCAACCCTCCTACTTGAGTTTCTTGTTTGGTGCCTCAACATATAGGTCAAACACCGAATAAAACTCTCCTTTTCTCATGAAATAGTTACTGCAAAGCAGGAGTTAAATTGCCAGTGACACCTTTGTGACACCACTGCTATACCTGGCACACAGGATTTTATTTTCCAGTCTTGTCAATATAGAAGTCTTGCAATGCATTTTGTCTGCCCGGAAAAGGCAACAGTATCATAGAATGAGAGAATGGTTTGGGTTAAGGGACCTTAAAGGTCATCAGTTNGAACTGCCTGGATAAAACTCAGAAGAATACTCACAGCTGAGAAATAGCAAGTGTAGCGCTTTTGTACCGTACTGTGCAATGTATAGCAATGCAAACAATGGTTATTTTAGTCCAGAAATAGAAAAGGTGATTCATTTTGGTTTGGAATGAAACAGCAGTGTATCTTGGTGTTGCTAATAAAAGCCTTTAGGGTTTTGCTCCCTGCAGGCTTCATTGCAGTAATCAGCAGCACTTCTGTTAGCTCATTATCAGCATCGCTGGCAGCGCAGGAGGGAGAATTGGTTGCACATTCAGATTATTATTGTCATTGTAACATTTTATATTAAGACTCCTTTAACAAAGGATTTACAAGCTGCATTAGAGAGAGTGCATCAATAGCTGTTATAGAATTGTACTGTTACTATAAGGACTGATTAGCCTTTTATTGACACCCTGTGAAAAATTTACTAACTACCCATAAACTATTTATAAATGGAGCTGTAGTATTCAGACGCATACGTTTGAAGAACATGAGGGACCATTTTGAGGATTTAATCTGGCTTCCTGCAGATTGCAGGTCACAGCATCTTGCCAGAGGAGCCCTGTAGTGAGCCAACAGTTTCTGGATGAACTAATCCATCTTTCCTAGAAAACCATCCATTTTGAATCTGAAGTTCTTCAAGAATCCTTAATTACTCAATACTTAAACTTGTAAAAACCAGTATTCATGTGGTTCCAGATTTCAGTTATTGAACAGTAAAGTTCTACAGTATCTACAGTAAAGATCCTTCCCCCTTCTCTCTCACACACTTTCTTTCACTTAATTTATATTCTATGTTCTATGTAAAGAAAAGATCATAACTTAATATTTAGGTTTTGGTAGGATCTGAGCTCCATCCAAACTAGGGATCAGTAATGCTGATGTTATATGAGCAAATGCTAACACATCCTTCCAAAAATTACACAGGCAACACCTAACGGATGGATAAAAAACCATAATGGCTCAGAGGCTGGCCACAGACAGCGGAGTAAAGGAGAAATGGGATATATGCAGGTCTTAGGTACTCACATGTCATGGTGAGGTATCTCCCCAGAGCTGCAGCTACAGGGGTGTATGTCTTTAGAGAGCCCTCAGGAAAAGGTGAACCTGTCTCAGAGGGAGATGGCGGCCAGGACGCTTCCTACAGGTAATCTGAGATAGTGAATAAAATAAAATAAAATAAAATAAAATAAAATAAAATAAAAGCTAAAATAATGAAAAACCAAAGACAAGTTCTCCCCATACCACATTAGAGCACACACAGAATGACTGTACACTAATGTTGTCACAGATGATAAGAGGTGTGAGCTCTGCCCATATCACTGGTGTTCCTGTATCCATGAACTTTGCATCATAACCTCCATTTCTTACAAGACCACTCTGCCTTCCCTGCTCTCTCCTAAGCTTCCCTTTAGCAAACTGCCTTTGCTGTTTTCAGAGCACACAGAGTGAACTGACATAGAAATCCCAGGGTCCTCTTCAGCTTCTCTCATAAAGAACTTGGATCTCATCTTGTTTTTCTTGAATAAATGCAACACATTCTGCCTATTTTTTTACCAAGGTGTTTAGAAACAGTAAAGCTGGGAAGTGATGAGTGCTGGCAGGCCGGGTCAAGATGATGTGCTTACTGCAGTGGTATTCTCCCACCAGCTGGTTCTGCTTCCCTGTAATTTGTTCAGGATTTGCATCAGGACCTCTAAGTTCACCTTCTGCAAAATATTTATTAATTTTTTTTTTTCCTCTCTCAGAGGGAACTATCTCTCCCCCCCCCCCATTTGCCACTGGATTGGAAACAAATTAGTACCATGTTGGCAGGGCAGGTCTGCCTCTTTCCCAGACACATTCCTTGTATTTGCTAATTCTTTTCATCATGAAAATGGCAGAAAGGCAGAGGTGAAATCACATGTATTCAAGGAGCTCCTTTAACAGAATTAGATCTAAAAAGAAGTGGGGATTCATCCTCCACAGTAACAAATGCAGTCTATATTGAGCAGCCTGGTGTAGTGGAAGGTGTCCCTGCCCAGGGGGATGATCTTTGATGGTGCCTTCCGCCCCAAACCATTCTGTGATTCTGTGATTCTGTTTCCCCTGGCTACAGTACACTCCAGACATCATAAGGGTGGTGACCCTTTGGAGGATTTACAATTTAAGGCAGCATGACACGTTTTTTACAAAAATCTTCTTAATTGAAAGATACTGTTAGTTCTGCTTATTAACTACCAATTATGTATATCTGCCTAATTCCTTGTATCTTACAAACATTAGGCTATTTAACCCAGTCATCAGATTTATTTTTTGCTATGTCCCTAGGACATCAAGAGGTTTTAAAAGGCTTTCCTGATGTAGAGAAGCTGCGGTATAAGGCTAACAATTGATGCATATCACAAATAAAGCATGTGGTTGAAATAAGAATTACACACATTATTTTCAGCTCTTTTTAGAAAACTTTCTTATTTTTCACTTTGACACATTTTGAGAGTAAGCCTACCTAAATCTGACGTAAAATTTAAATGAAGAAGAAAAACCCAAACCCCTAAGCTAAATGAAGTATTTTAAGTCAAGCAGTGTGTTTAATTTGATCAGTAGTGAAATCTCTCCTCTGTCATTTTCATTTCGGCAAAAACAAAGAAAAAATGATTTTGGGTTGACCTGAAACAATTTTTTTCCTTACTTTAGCTAGAGAGTGGAAAGATTAGTTATTTAGACAGCACTACTCCTAAATTCAAATGCTGTGCCATTTCCAGCAGGCTATCCTTCCTGCCTTAAATGAGCTTTTCATCCTTATATATACGTTTATAACAACTGATGAGAGAAATACTGACTAATCACATAGATCACAGTCAAAGTTTCAAAATTCCTTTAACTACTTGACCTTCCTTTCTTGGAAGAGGCTCCTATGTGTATGTAACTTATTCATCATTCCAGTTTATAATGAGATCTTTTTGTTGTTGATTCTGGCCATTTGTTGTTGTTTTAAAAATAAAACCTTTCCATATTAATTTGTTCCATCTCTTGCTTTGTGGGACATAATTTACAGTGATGTGCTTGGCCCGAAACAATTGCAGGTTAGCTTACAGTAGGAAGAACTGTTGGAAAAAATACAATGAGTTGTCCCCAAAATAAACAAATTTTACTTTTCAATTTTGATTCTGCCAGTGGCTGTGTGATACTGAATATATAGGAGAAGGATGTTTGCTGACCATCCTAAAGATGTCTAACGTTTCAGTCATGTCAAATGAATCACTTCTGCTCTGTTGGCTCATGGGGAAGTAAATAGTCTTTTTCTGATTCATCTTCTAAAAACTATTACTTTGGAGAAGCTATTCATGAAACTGAGTGACTGAGCAGTCTGTTTGTTCTTTTTAATTCCTTCCCCATTCTTCTACTTATAACACCTTTTCTGACATAAGCATGTGCAGCATAAACCTTGTGTCATGTGTTATAGGGTAGAAAATCTAAAATGCTAAACATACTAGCGCTGTTTGGGTAACACCTACAATCGTAATGAAGTGTTTCCTGGCATGCTGCGTGCTCTACCTTAAATCACTTTTATATTGAGCTCTGTAAGTGTTAGGTCTTTTCCCAGTTTCACCTCTAGATTAGTGCCTGAGGAAAGGGAGCCAGGCCATTGTAGGCAGCCCCTTCCTAAGACAGTGAGGCTGGTGGAGGTGGTTGCCACCATCAGCTTCAGCAGTTTGTGGTGCTGGGATGGTGTCCCCCCATGCGTTGCCCAGTGTCCCGACAGGAGCATCAGCTCTGCCAGCAAAGCTGCAGAGGTGGGAACCTCCTGGCTAGAGCCAAGGAAGGACGGGTCAGGAGAATTGATTGTAGAAATGTCTTTTACCAGCACAGCAGGTTCCAAGGAGCAGAGATTTGCCTAGAGCTTAGCACTAAAACCCCAGTTCAGCATGATAGTTAAGTGTGTGCCCTGCTTTGAGCATGTAAGGCACTCCTTAAACGTTAATGAGATATCTCATGTTGTTAAAATGAGTATGCACTCCAGGGACTAACTGGGAACGTCTGAAAAATTTTAAAGGACAGAGAATGCTTAGAGAGACCGATAGGAATAAAAGACAAGAAAATTGGAAAAAAAAAAAATCATAACAGAGGGAAGAAAACCATACAATTGTTGTTATTTGACCAAGAATTCAATAATTTTGACATAGACCTGGGAAAGATAATGCACATTAGATATAACATGAGTCTGAAATGTAATGGAAACACTGTAAGAAAGTTACTGGCCTTAAGACAAAGACATTATGTCCTTGTATCAGAATGCAGTATGAGGTGGGGAAGTATTATTAGATAATACTATAGGTATTATCAGGGTTGCTTTCCATAGCTGTATGATGGTGCATTTATCAAAAATTAATTGTATCTGCCATTTTATTACCATTAAACTGCTATTATTGATTTAGTAGTGTGAGAACCATCCTTCTGCAACTCTTTGCAGATAGCATTCATTTTGCTGCTCTTAACAATTCAGTAATGCTGGAAAAGGCCGTTTCAGTAATGCAATTACAGAAACTACTTGTCCCTGCCTCCTCAACCTCATGTAACTGATTTAAAACAAATGGACTTCAGTGTCAGGATTGCACTGCCAAGCAGCAGCAAACTAGCAAGAGCTAGAGGTTAATCAGGCTCACAATCCCTTGTGCTGGGGACACAAAGCAAGTCTACAGGATTTCTCAAGAATCTAGGTCAAGAAAGGGAATATCTGGCCAGAGAAAAAATGTGTATAGTGGGGCACATAGAAAATAATAATTATTGAATTGGTATTAAAAATTAATTAATAAATATTGCTATTAAAGGAAAAAATAAACTATGGCTAGAAGAAAAGTTATGTGAGTTTAATTAAAATAGTTTTTAAAGATTGTGAATTAAGTACAAGTATACACAAACATTTGATTGCTTCCTTTGATTTCAGTGGCTTCTATTCATTTCTCACAGAAATGGGCTCACTGGTGTAAACTGCAGTGAGGTGATTCAGGCTGTGGATTTCAAACATTGCACCCATGGGTGCCCTTGTTCCAGAGCTAACATAGGTGTTGTGGTTTAAGCCCAGCCAGCAGCTACTCACCACACAGCCGCTCACTCAATCCCCCCACGGCAGGATGGAGGAGAGAATCAGAAGGGTAAAAGTGAGAAAACTTTTGAGTTGAGATAACGACAGTTTAATAGGTAAAGAAAAATCCATGCACACAAGCAAAGCAAAGCAAGGAATTCATTCACCACTGCCCATGGGCAGACAGGTGTTCAGCCATCTCCAGGAAAGCAGGGCTCCATCACACCTAACGGTGACTTGGGAAGACAAACGCCATCACTACGAACAACTTCCCCTTCCCTCTTCTTCCCCCAGCTTTATATGCTGAGCATGACACCATATGGTATGGCATATCCCTTTGGTCAGTTGGGGTCAGCTGTCCCAGCTGTGTCCCCTCCCAAGACCTTGTGTACCCCCAGCCTCCTCACTGGTGGGGTGGGGTGAGAAGCAGCAAAGGCCTTGGCTCCGTGTAAGCACTGCTCAGCAGTAATGAAAACATCCCTGTTTTCAGCACAAATCCTAAACATAGCTGTCTTGCTAGCTACCATGAAGAAAATTAACTCTATCCCAACCAAGCCCAGCACAATCAGTAACTTACTTGACCTTGGGTACCTAGGCTGGACATTTGTACATGCCAGCTGAAGTGAATGAAGATGCAGGCCTATAGCTAAAAAAAGCAGTTGCAAAGGGTTTGAAATTATTAGATTAAATCAGTTTATATTTACTGCAGATGCTACATTTTAGGATAAACAAGTCCTTAGGATTGAGCTCCCTCACTGATAAAAAGATTCTATAGACTTATTTATGGAATAGTCTTCAAAATAACATACATTATTGTGTACACTTCTTTGAAACCTTTAGTGACATAAAAATCAAAATAAGAGGCTAATCTGTGGAGAAGAATCCAGCACAGGCCAGAAAATACACTAAATAGAGTAGAATTTTTTAATTATTTGTGTCTGCTGTGTCTATGAGTGAACTACTGAATTTATCCTTAATTTGCTTTATTTAAGAATGTCTCTGTCTTTTTTTAAAGACTACTTCTAAAACAAACCTTCCTCATTCTGCACATCTGAGTTATACTCATCTAAACTAGGGACATTCTCAGACAGCTTGGCACAGTTAACCAAATATTATTTAGTTATTTATTATCACTGTGGCTTCAGTTTCTTCTCTGAAATGGTTTGGATGTTTTTCCTGAAAAATGATCTTTTCTCACCTTATCCATTATCCACTCATAGTTCTTGCGTGAGCCCCAGTGAGGACACATATTTCTTCTCAAAGTTTTTTGAAAACTCCAGCTGAAGAATCCTGTAACTGGAGTCATTCTTAGTACCTTAACACTCTCTTCTTCAAGCTGTATCTCTCCAAAGAAAAGCCTACGGCTGTTCTAACAAACCAGAAGATCCTGACCCTTTAAGAATCACCTCTGATCTTGGAGCAGAGCTTCCATGTTTCGCATGAATACAGCCTTCCCTCCCAATCTATTTTGGATTTTTTTACAATCCCCATGTTCGCCAGGAAGTCTCTGAAGCTCAGGTCCTACCAGAACAGTTTTATACCTTATACCTTTGACAGGAACTGCTGGCATTCGCCTGCAGGAAGCTGACATGTGATTTAGGAGGGGATAAAACATGTACATGTTTGTTACTTGAATTTTACAGCTCTGCAGGGAATGAAAATCTTTTTCACAAAGGGTTTAAAACCTTGGCTTTGTTCCCCACTTGAAAATTTCAAAAATTCTCTGAAGGGAAATTGTAAGATGAAATTAATTTGGGGTCAGTTGAAAGGTTTCAGTTTGACCAAAACCAAAATCCTTTTAAATTTGACTTTCATACTTATTTTTTACATTACATTATAATATATTGAACAGTATAAAATATGAGATGCTAATTCTAATGCTTTAAAGAAAGTCTTGAACATATGGCCCAAATGTAACTGATACATTGATGTCTAGCTGAGTTTATGGAAACCCTAAAACAACAACTGTGGGAGATGTGAAATGAGCTATTCATCCTGACTTGTGTCCAGGAGTGATATTTAATAACACTAATATTTAAAATAGTTTATCAAAGAGCATGAGAAAAAGAAGAATATAGGAGAAAATGATACAGGAAGAACCAGATATCTTAAAAGACAGCTTCATCTGGTGCTAAGAACAAACTATATTTTCTAAAATATATGTTTACATAATTATAAGTGTTCTTATGACCTTGCACACTTATGTTCTTTCCAAGTCAAGAAGAATCAAACCTTCAGCAGCAATGAAGCTCTGCTAAGGAGAAGTAGAGTCTCAGAAGCTGAATTATTTGGACTCACCAAATCCAGCGCTGGTTTAATGCAGTCATACTTAAGGATTTGCACGGAGTGGTAAAACATTTTGGTGTATCATTTGACTAAAACCTATTCCATCAGAGCAGTTTTCACCCCCTCCACCACCATCACATTACCACTACTTCTGCGAGCGTGAAGGACAGGGAGGTAACCAGGAACAGTCAACATCAGCAGATCACACTCCACCAGCCCAGCTGCTTTAGATGAAGAAATGAGTGTCTGTGCAGATAACAAGTAATGCACTCTAACTTCTGTAAAACTGTAACATCCTGCCCACTATTTTCATTTGTAGGCTGAGGAAATCTGGGCTAGACAAACTATCTTCAAGATGGGTTGAAAATTGGCTTAAACACCTCATTCTAATTAGTGCCTCAACATCAGGTAGGCAGTCAGCAACAAGCAGAGCAGCCCAGGAGCTGGTACTAGGACTGACACTGTTCAGTATCTTTACTGACGACCTGAGTAATGAGACAGAATCCACTCTGCTCAAATGTGTGGGCTACATTTAGTTAAACAGAGAAGGCAGGGTTTGATACCCTCTGCAACAGTAGAGTTTCAAGCCACAGGGACCCCAAGAAACTTGAGGATTAGGGTAATAGAAGTTTCACAAAATTCAGCAAGGAGAAATGCAAAGGTTTGTACCTGGAGAAGAGTAAGCACAAGTCAGGGAGTCAACTGTCTGAACAGCAGCCTTGTTGAAAAGGACCTTGGGCATCTAGGGAACACCAGGTAGACTAATAGTCACCAGTGTGCTCTTATCACAAGTACAGGAAACTACATAATGAGTTGAGTTAGGAGCGTAGCCAGAGAAAGGCTCTGTTCAGCAGTGATGTGGAGGCAAAGGGGTCATTTAATAGCAGCCTTGGACTGTTTGAAGGATAATTATAAAGACAATGGGGCCAAACTGTTCTCAGGAGTAGCAGATGTTTTAACAAGGGGCAAGAGCAAAGTGTTGCAGCTTGGGAGGTTCACCTTGGACATTAGGAGCAACTCCCTAAATAGGAGACTAGTGCAACACTGAAACCCACATCCAGGTGGAGGATCTGTCCTCAGAGTGTTTCAAGATTCAGCTAGGATTGGCATTAGCTGGTCAGATCCTTCCTTCCTTCCTTCCTTCCTTCCTTCCTTCCCTCCTTCCTTCCTTCCTTCCTNCCTTCCTTCCTTCCCTCTATCCATCTGATGTAGATTCAGTAAAATAATGAAAATGACACTCGCTGTGGGATGCTATTTCCTGGGCAAGGTCTTTACTCATCAGTCCAGTATGCAAATAAAGGGAATCACCATGACTAATTGAGAATGAATTCAGCAACTGAAGTCCTTCAGGCACTCTCTGGCTTGTGAGGTGCCAATATCCTAACTTAATCCCAATTTATACAGAATTTGGGCATGGCTACAGATAGGCTACACTGTCCTTTTCTCTGATTATGGATGCATTTAAGTTGTCTGTTAAGGGGAAGAAAGAAAAAAAAAAGTTATGACAATCCTGTTGAAACAACATCCTATCATCTCAATTTAATTCCACTAACTGGACAAATGCGACCAAGACATTTACCCAGAATTCAGTAACCTCCCAGAAATACAACTTCACACAACCTTGTATCTCAGACACAGGGAGCAGTTCAGTGTTACTTTTTAAGATACAAATAAGATAATGTGGTGGGAAAAACTACCTACATATGATTTCCCAAGCAGACAGATAATAAACAATACAGTGAAACAGGAACCACCAGAGAAGTTTGCTCAAACAGGGAATTGGAAGTTGTTAACACAGAGATTCTGAAAATGGGCAGTTCTGGGCTCTGGAGACACTTTTTTTCAGTCTGTGTGGCCCTTGGAATATTTTCATCCAAGAGGAGTTCCCTTGGATGAGATTCTTGGAAAATATTTCCCTTTGATCTCTGGTGTATTACTCCTCTTTTGCAGCCAGCCAAAGTTTAAAACTAACTTGACTCCCCTTTGACTGATACAACTTCTACAGTCAGATACAGAATTAACCTAGCAGCGATCAGAAAGACCCTGAGGAGCACTGCAAATAATCAAAATGCCGCTCATGTTGGGCAGTGGTAAAAGGAAATTTTTGGAGGTGTCCGGAAGAGGCTTGTCTCATTAGCACCAGAGGCACAGAAAGATGTGGGTATGGAGAATCATCAACTAGTGGAGAACTCATGGTTGCACAGAAGACAATGCAACTAGATCAACTCATACCACCTGGGAATCTGGGCCCTAAAGACTGAAATCATAACAATGGCCCTAAAAATAAGTTCCCACAAACCAGCCTAGTCGTCAGCAGTGTTTCTTGCCTTATTGAAGCTGGAGATCTGCTACTAATACAGGCTTCCCTGCCCTAAATCATTTATTTTGGCAGCTCATAAAATATGGAAACTCTAACACTCAATATTCCCCACTCTCTCATGATTACTGTTCAGGGACGGACTCTTTATATCAAACAGAAACTTAAAGATTGTGGCATGTTATCAAAACCATAATGAAATCTTGTGCAAGCACAGTAATCAGAGAGGGCTATTTGTCAAGACATGCTATAGAGAAAAACAAAATCCCACAGTAGAAACAGGAGTGCTTGCTCTGCCGAGAGATACTGTGAAAATGAAATGAGGCTCTTTTTTTCCTCCTCTTTAATCAAAACTCAGTATGAAAACAAAAACCTTACCAAATAACTTTTGCTGATAAAAAAAAAAAGTTGGCTGGAAAGGAGCAGTGCATAATTTATACAGAAATAACATTAAAAGGGGGATTGTTCACATAGATATTTCTGAGTGTGTGATCAGAAATTTTGGCCCTGGGGGGAGCTCATGTTACTGCCACTACTGGGTTGAGGCTGGATTTGACTCTCTCTGTGAGACAGTCAAAACCTGGGAAGTTGCACAGGGAACGAAGGTGCGGGCAGATCTGATATTACTTAGGAGGTCCCTGGTGAGGGCATGCCTGTGTTTTGACCCCACCTGCTGCTGGAGGTTACCAGTCCTATCCACAAAATATCTGTAGAGGTTTAAACTTGACTCATTGCTTAACGATGAGAGCACTGGAGGGGGAGTTACGTGCTCTGGGATCTCCTTCTGGCTGTGCCGTTGATTTGTGAGCCAGAGGCCTACTCAGTAAATCAGGGATAACATTATTAAGTTACTTAAATGGACTGTTGGGATGTTAATTACCCAGCACATTTGTGGTCAGTTTGCCCTTCTGAAAATTAAGCCACTTTGCTGTCTAAATGATGCTTAACTCCGGGTGCAAAGATCAAACACTTCAGCTGAAATGTCCCCATTCTCAACTCTACAGGCTTTCATAGTACCATCATATTTTCAAATACCATCCCACTTCTAGAAGAGGAGGGCAACGTTAGGTCAGGATTAAGTTTCAACCAGAGATCTGTAAGGAAGATCTTAAAAGAAACAGTGCTATCTGGTGTTATTGGTTGCACAGTTGCATGAGCACTAAATTACTGAATGTGTGTGTAAATACTAATGAGTAAAGGGCAGAAAGGGTGGGTGACTACAAGGGATATAAGAGGATACTTTATTTCAGATCGTAAGTACAATCTGTTACTGAGGCAGAGCGATGCAAGGTTAGTACCTGTCAACAAGACAGCTGGAGGTCTCTTTTTTGCTGATAAATGTTGAGTGCAGCTGTGCTTGGCACATGCTTGTGCTGTAAAGAGGAGCCATGGCTTTAAATATCACTCTGATTTTTCCACTCCTGCTAATTGCTGCTTCCACTTCATCAGGGGTGGCACCCAGGCCACGTCCTGAAATCCATTCAAACATAGAGAGAAACTTAGTTCCTAGAGCTGCCTGGCTTTGTAGTTATTTGAATTCATTATTCATCTGTACCAGACGAAAGAATTATAAATGTATAATTTTAATTACACTTAGATACTCAGAAGTTGCTATTATTGATGGATAACCACAGACAGACCTAGGCTCTTTTTCATGTTCACCAAAGTAACATGTAACTTTTGCAGCAACCCACACTCAAGCAAAGGAGTTAATATGATGATTGCCTAGGATAGTATGACGGTCTCATGGTCAGGGCACTTGCCAGAATTGCAGTTTCGTTAAGCTAAACAGTTCACGACTGCAGGACTCCTATTTGTTGGATTTCAGGGTGTTATGGAAAAGGCAATGGCTGGAACTAGACCTTCCCAGTTCCAGGTGTCCATCGTAAGGAGAAAGCTATCTCAACTAGGATGAAGTACTTTGTATTTTCTGTTTGTAATAGGTCCCTGCCCCATGGTATTCCTGTAGTTTTGCCAAATGTAACTGCACGTGTAAGAATAGTCCAACATATTTATGTGAAAGGAGAAAGATGTTAGAACAAAATCAAGAGAACATATCACAGAAGGTAGCAAACAGCAGCTACATTTTTAGTTCAGAGCACTGTGGCCAGCAAATCTACCAATAGAAATGGTCTTCACCTTCACTTTTCTATCTCAAAATGTAAAGATTAATAGGTTCCAAAAATAAGCAGGAAAAAATGGATAGGAAGACAAAACCTCCTATACTTATAAGGGTTCACCAGCCTACTGCCTGTGGGTTAGAGGACTGAGGTGCTATGGCATTTTTCACACAAACTACTCCGTTATGGGAAGTTCATCTGCAACGTGTCTGTTGCCATAGCACCATACCTTTTTCCAATTGCAAATCTATTACTTTCTTCTTGTAATGTGCTCCCAAAATATCTTTGCCAGATCTTCATAATTTTCCATTTCATCTACTTAAAACTCTTTCTCTTCGACCCCCAAAGAGCACCTTCAAAATGGATCATCCTCCTCACTTATTGTCCTAAATCCATACCCATTCTCCTTTCCTTGAAATATCTTTTATTTGTTTTACTTTTCTCCACAATAAACTCTATGACCAGCAATGTTTCTTCTTCATATCAGCTCCTGGTTCTACCTTTCTGCCAGTTCTACAAGCCTTCATTGCCATTTTCCACATCTTCTTTTCATCTCCATCTATCACTTTGCATGACTTAAGAAAGAGTAATACTGCTTTAAGTCAAAATTCTGATGACAATTTATTCACAATGACCAAAATAGAGACCAGGCTGAAAAGCAAATAGATCTTTACTCATTTTTTTAAAAGCATGTGACTTATGCATGTTATAGTTATCAAAGCTCTAAGCCTTAGTTATGATACTCTCCCTGTTTACTACAGGGATGCTCCTAGGAGACCTTTGAAGTTGCGAACTCACTCTGTCTGAGACCAACTCAAAGTGAAACAGGTCCAGATTCAGTGTGCAACCACAACTAATGCTGCTCGTTTGGAGCTAACTACTGTGCAGCTGGCTTGAATCACAGGCAGAGTCATCCCATAAGACTTGTTTGACCCAGTGTGGGTACCTACAGCATAAATGTCAGAATCTCAGCTGGTCATCTAGGCTGTCTTTATAATCACTGGAGCAATAGAGCTGCTTCTAGGATGCAGTTCAGCTCATCCTGAAGTTGCTGCATTAAAAATCACTTATTTTGCTTAGTTAAGCCTTATGCATGCCTATTAGTCTACATTTACTACAAAAGGAGCTCATGGTAACTTAACTCACATGCAGATATCTGAATTATCTGCCTGCAAATTAAGACATAGATTCATAGCCTGAACTCAGTTTGAGTATTAATCCCTTTTTGGATATCCTTTCTTTCTTGACTGAATGCATAGGAAGCCTGTGCAAACCTATGCCCAAATTTCCAGGTTCAGAAAACAATTTCCTGAATGTGGCCATGAATATGTCTGGCATCACACGGTTACACAGCTGGATCTTCATTTATAAACCACTCGCTCAGAGAAGTTATCTGCTGATGGTGTACTAGAGTAACTTACAAGGATTTTCTTCACCATGATAACTAGTAAATTTTAAATGTACAGCAAAGCAAAATGGCATGGCTCTTGCTGCAGCTGCAATAGCAAAGTGGCAGTTTCCATCACCCTTGGTGGTTACTGTACATTTTCTAGCAGAATGGTGCACTATTCCTGCTGTGTGGTGACTGGACATTATATCACCACTTTATTAACAATATGTGATACATATGAAAATTGCCTAATACTTCGGTATATTAAAACTACAATTAAATTTCCATACTATTTAGTAACTCATCACAGAAACTATTTTAAAAAATGTACAGATTTATCTTTGCAAATAATCAAATTGTTTCCTCCAGTGGTGCCAAATGAAATATTACACATAAATCTGGAAGCATTATTTCCTTTAAAATTTTCCTTCATAGTGTTTTATTGATCTCTTTCTTGTCATTGCACCACTATGAAACATCTGTGTTTTTCCTTCAGCTTACCATCAGTTCCCATTTGAAAAGTCTGTAAATTTTGTGCTCCTCTAAAATCTATACATAATTGGTTCCAGGAGTGTGTGTCCACAGCAAACTGTGTAGCTGCAGTTCCACTTCATTTAACAATACACAGTTCTTTGTTAGGTAGAGATCAAAGAATATATATATTTTTTTTAAGTTTTATTTGCCAGATTGGAAAAGAATGGGCTTCCTTTATTTAAAGAAAAGAAATGAAACGAAAAGAGAAAAGAGAAAAGAGAAAAGAGAAAAGAGAAAAGAGAAANAGAAAAGAAAAAAGAAAAAAGAAAAAAGAAAAAAAGAAAAAAGAAAAAAAAAAAGGACAGGCCAAGCATTTTTCTTATAGAATACAGAGTGCAAAGAGAGGTAAAACAATACCAAAGCAATTCATAAATATCTTGAAGTAGTTTTCAATCAACAGTCTTAATGTATACTGCATCCAAAGTATTTTTACCATTACGATAAAAACGTGTCATTACCAAACAATAGTGAAGAAGAAAAAGTCTTGGGAAATGTGGAAGTAAGCAATTATTTGCTACAATTTGTACCTCAGGGGGGGAAAAAAAAAAAAAAAAAAAAGAGTTGGATGGAAAAGAAAAAAAGAGGTTATGTTCAATCCTGTGTTACTTTTCCATTCTTTTGGACTTTGAGCAACTTTGTATTAACCTAGGACTACCAGAACTACCAATTAGCATGTGTAAATATTTTCAGGATGAGGTCTTTCCTGGGCAGCAAATAGTAATGTTTAAGTGTCAGTCCACTACGTCTAGAGTCCTGAAGCAGTGAAATACCTAAGCACATGCCTAAAGCACATAGCAGGACATCACTTCGACAAAAGCATGGTACTCGTATGTCTACATGAGGGAGGTATCTCAGTGGCATTGATTCCAGAATGCTCTGAACCATCCAAAGGGCTTCTTTGCTGGCTGAAACAACCTCATTTTTGTTTTAGAAAATAAGAAAAAACACTTCCATGTTATTTCTGAGTTAAATTCTTTACTAAAAGTGTTTGACAAACAGTGGCAGAACAATTTTACTTCAAATAAAAGAGAAAATAGTGAAAGAGAGGTGAATTAAGCAAGACAAAGAAGGATGAAGATGCTTCATATCAGCCTGGAAAAGAGATGAAAAATAGATGAAATGGAAAAATCAAACCAGGATGTCCTGGAAAGGAGCTGCCAATAGCAGAAAGATTTTATTTTGGAATGGAGAATTTTGCATCTTTTCTTCGGTACTTTATTACTTCTGGTTTAGGTTTTGGGAGGCCTGTGTATTTGTTTCTTCTTGAAAGCTTGGTGAAGATAGAAAGCAGAGTTCAGTCTTCCTTCACTGTAAATTAAGTGGTTTTGGAATGTGTAATCATCTAAAAAGTTTGACAGTGATGGGCACCATGGAACAGCTTAAATAGTTCTGGATACTTGACTCTGTTGAGGAACAGAAGTTGTTTACTATTATGTATGACAAAACAGGACAGTCCTTGATACTTGTTTATTTTATAAGATCAATTTTGGACCTTTGGTTTCCTTAAGATGAGGTTCAGAGTCTGTAGAGTTACAAATTGAGACTAACTATTATACAATGGGGCATTATAATTAGAGCAGGTTATAGCTGCTTGCCTACGAGTTTAGAAACAAACAAACAAACAAACAAAACCCCAACAAATAAATTCTGACAAAGTGCAAATATTTGGAAAATAAATTGGGTTTTTCAATTTTATGTTTAAAATTCTAAACAATATGAAGAGAATACACATTTTGAAATGAAAATTTTGACATTTTACATTTCTTCATATTGAAATGACTTCTTAAACTATTTTTTACATAGTTCAAAATTCAAGATCTCAATAATTTCTCAATTTTATGTAACCAAATTTTTCAAGATTAAATATGTGAGAAGGATTAATTTAATTGTTGGTTTTTTGGGTTTTTTTAATCTAAGAAATATTCTCTTTTCAGATGGAAAAATTTCTAAGTAGTGGAATTTCCTTACATTCTTTTCATAAACTTCCAGTAACTTCATGAAACTCAAAATAAGCATCAAAAGCAAGACCAAGAAACTGTTTTACAAAATGTGCCATGAAAATACCCTAATGGTGTTAACTTTAATAACACTATGCCAGGATGAAAACTATTACATTTCATAAAAAGTAAAATAGTTCTTCAATTTTTTTTTTCTAAAGTTATCCAGAAAAGACAGATTTTATTGTCTTTTTTTCTTTTAGTTTTATTTTTGTTAAGCAGGAAGTTAAGTTACCTGTTTTCAGAGGCATGTTTAACATCTCCATCTAACGCTAGTATTTTCCACGTGCCTCGCCTTTATTTTTCTCAGTAAAAATGGTAGAAGAACAGTGTCATTGTGCCAAAATTGGAGATAATCACACTCCCTTAAATTTAGCCAAGTTCAAGTATGGCTACTTAGTGTAAGTAATCATATTTGACACAGTCCTATTACGATACTGTTTGAGTGTCTCTCAGGCTAATTTTCCCAGTATCACTTGTGTTTTGTGCACAACAAACTGAGAAACAGAAGTCTGGGTTAATTCCTCCTCACTTTGGAAATTTAACTCAGGGTGCTTATGCTGTGTACACTTTATGATCACAGTTTCCCTAAGTTCCCTCTTGTTGTGGTTTAACCCATCCGGCAGCTAAAACAACCACACAGCCGTTCTCTCACTCCCACACACAGTGAGGTGGGGGAGAGAACTGAAATAAGGTAAAACTCCTTGGTTGAGATAAAACCAGTTTAATAGGTCAGTAAAGGAAAATAATAATAATAATGGTAATAATAATAATAATAATAATAATAATAATAATAATAATAACAACAGCAACAACAACACTGCCAATGTAAAGAATATACAAAACAAGTGATGCACAGCACAATTGCTCTCCACCTGCTGACTGATGCCCAGCTAGTTCCTTAGCCACAGCCATCCCCAGCTACCTCCCCCAAGCTTATACACTGAGCATGACATCATATGGGAGGGAACATCCCTTTGGCCAGTTTGGGTCAGCTGTCCTGGCTGTGCCACCTCCCAGCTTCTTGTGCACCTCCTGTGGAAGGCTCACACCTCCTGTCTGGCAGGGCTGGGAAGCTGAAAAGTCCTTGACTTAATTGTAAACGCTGCTTAGCAACAACTAAACATTAGTGTGTTATCAATATTATTTTCATACTAAATCCAAAACACAGCACTATACCAGCTGCTAGGAAGAAAATTAACTCTATCCTAGCCAAAACCAGGACACCTCTATAGCCAAAGAAGACAAGAGGCACCAGAGGAAGGTTGAGCCCATAGAAGGCCTGTACCAAGGCAGCACCTAAAACAGAAGACATTTCTGGAAAGGAATAGAGGAGAAAAAGAAGAAGGAAAAAACAAACAAACAAACAAAAAACCCAAACCAACCAACCAAACAAAAAAACCCCACAGCAACTGTCATTATGTCGTGATATAAAACTTCGGTGCACACGCAGCTTGAACATTGTGGTCTGATCCCTTCTAAAATGTTGTAGCAACCTAGTGAAAGAGACAGAAGGAAGATGAAGATGGGTACTGATATGGAGCTACTTCCACTGAAGAAATGAGTAATTTGACTTAAAGTCTTCAGTGTGGGGAAGATCTGGTAGAGGTACGTACAATTATGTCCCTCAGAGAAGCTGAACTGGAAACAGATGGTCACTGTTTCTCATTTTTTTCAAGAGTGGGGTTCACCGAATGAGATAAACCCGTTGCAGATTCAAAAGAAAAGTGGAAGGTACCTAATCAAATGGCAAAACTCATTGCCCTGGGATGTGGAATGTGTTCGCAGACCTCAGGCGTATTCATGGCATAAAAATTATTCAGAGCTTTCTATCAGACATGGGATTCCGGACTCTGTGGTTGTTTAGTCTGACCCATTCTTAATGCTCCTTGTTTTGTTCTTCTGAATGGGTCTCTGCAAGCAATCACTGAGGGACATGGGAAGCTTGAACTCTGGCCAGTCATGCCAGTAACATTTCTAAAGGTGGTGTGAAGGTCTTAAAGCATTGCCTAAGCTCATTCGGGAAATTTGTGGTGCAGCATTGCAACTCAGCCTAAGTCTACAGCTATCAACCAAAGATATCCATCACGTCTAAGTAACATTTTTTTTACTTACACAGCTTTTCCCTGGAGTTCAAACAATTATTCACAGCCTGAAAGGAGGGCATCTGCAGTCACTTGTAGGATTTGGTCTCCTGCATGGCCATACGAGACACTTCAGTTGACTTGTGGGCACAAATATAATTTCTGAATTCCGTGTGTATATATCTATGTTATCATATTCTTCCACTGTGAAAGCAGTAACTACTGTATGTGGTAAAATGATATATTGTTGTCCACAAAATGTCTTTGGCAACAGGATGTTCACTAGCCTTGGAATTTTGCCTTGTATAAATATTTTTAATCTACTCCGTGTAGGCATATTTTGGCTGCAAAATAAAGGGGTTTGGAGATTAATATATCCAGGCTCAGTTCTGCTTATACATCCTACATACATCAAGGTTTTATTGAACTCTGCATCTAGAAACTTTGCATAGCAGCCGTTTTGGGGGCACTTTTTTCTTTTTTTTTCTTTCTTTTTTTTTTTTTTGTTTGTTTTGTTTTTGTTTTGGTTTGGTTTGGGTTTTTTTGTTGCCTGCTTTACTCAAAGGAGGATTAGGACTGTATCCTATTTTTATACTCTACAAATGTAGTAATTTAATCTGCAGATATATTTTCATTCTTCAGATGTAACCTATATAAAGCATGTTCAAATTTATGGTCATTGCTTTTCCTGTAAAGGATATTATTGGCCTCTTTTCAAATGTCCACATTTTCCCAAGGAACGTCCAAATAGCTGTTTTTCAATGAATAATGAATATAACAATTATTTGACAGTATCAAGTACCTTTCAGCTGAGTATCTCCAAGCTCTTTCAACTATTTATTAATCCTCACTATGCCCTCGGGAGATATCTTTCACTAGTCTGTTTCACTGGCACAGCAACCGGGTCTCAGAGAAGTTGCACGCCTGGTTTCAAGTCTGAGAGTCCATCAGTCACAAAAGCAAAAGCTTCTTGGAGGAGCAGTGGGCTTTCTTGCTGGTTAAAAGATCTGCATGGCAAAATCTAAAGGCAGGCCAAGATGGATATTCTGCCCAGGTGTATTTTGCCAGCTCTTTTCCAAGAGAAAATTGTACATATACATAAGTATACACATATATGTCTTGTAATCGCTTAACCAAGTTTTGTAGGTTATATTTCTGCTGCGCTGAGAGTGATGCTGGTTTTCCCAGATTGTCCATCTCATGGTGGAGAAGGTGACAGGTCATGACTGGGTCCTCCCACACCTCAGCCCTTGCGGCCTGAGCACAGGCAGCCTGAAAGAGGGGCTCACTACAGGAAAACAAAATTACTGCTGGTGGAGGGGTGAAACAATATACCGGAGAGAGAGGGTGGTTCTCTAATTCAAATATCAACAGTTCTACTGTGAATACAGGAATAGCTTTCAGATGGATCATGGACATTCACATCTTTGTCCAATTTGTGCCTCAATCTGGATGTGATAAGATGTCTGCAAATGCCAGTTCAGAATACAATTTAGCAGCTGCCCAAAGTGCCTTTAGTTTAAGTCAAACCCCATTTGACAAAAAATGTGTTTCCCGCTTCTTACAGAACTGGAAGTTGTTGCTCGCACCGGTTGTATGTGCTTTTCTTCATGTGGCACTGTATACATTTCATGTGCAATACAAGTAATATTAATTGAAAGAGACTGTGAGATCTTTTATTTATGCTTGCTACCACATGATTTTTTTCAGCACTTTGCTGGGACAATTAGTCTAGTATTCCTGCAAGCTTATATCTCGTTACAGAGGACCAGACTGTCCCTCTATAACAGACACACATACTATGTCTTTAATTGGGAATGAAAGGCTGACACCAACACCAGCCTCTGCACCTTCCAGACTGGCTCAATGGCCTTTGCAATGTGTGAGTGCAAGAATGCAGGGGTGGAGGTGATCCCTCTTCCCTCCCACTCTCCTGCCCCAGAAATCAGCAGAGAAATGAAAGCACCTATTTCATGCTTTCAGAAAACATTTGGCAGAGGTCAGGGCCCTAGGAACAAGAAAGGATGCAGGAACTGCAGCAGTGACTAGACACAGGTTTCTAGAAATGCAGTGTAATGCAGAACAAGAAATATGGCAGAGTCATTGCTTAGCAGCTGATGGTGCTGGTTGGAAATGTAATGAAGACCAAGAGATGCTACCTTTCAAAGAGGTGAGATAGTACCTGTCCTCAGCTTGACATTGCCATCATGCTGTCATGCATTATTCAAAATCTGTCATTAGTGACTAACCCATGATCTAATGTATGCACTAAGCTGGAAAAAGGATCAAGTATTACCCAGGTCACACAGGAGCAACAGACGTTGTGTTTACGCTGTATCTAGAGCCTCCAGTCAAAAAGCCTCGTCTAGATATCTTAACTGAACAGATTGTGGACGGTTGTACTGAATTGCTCATCATTGCTGCAGAGTCTCTTCTTCTGTTCTGTCTGAATGTGGAAAAGAATTCACTGTGTTCCTTTCCAAAGCATGTAATACAGACATGAAAACTGCATTATACGCTGCATTTTTTTTCCCCTCAGAGAGAAAATAAACTCAATTATTTCAATTTTTCTTCAGAAACCACATTTTTAAAATCTTCTCTCATTATGTTAACTTTATCTCCAGCGTACCTGTGTCCTCCTTGAAACCCAGACCTCTCCACAATACTTTATCTGAGACCTCACCAGTTCCAGCTAAATTATCTACCATGTCTTACATATGACTTTCTGCTTATCTTCTCCCAGAGAGAGACTTGCAAAAGCATCAGGTCATTGACTGATAAGAAGCATGAGATTCACTCTAACCCTAGAGTTACCTTCTGCTGTACTACTCTGATGTAGAATCATGGGTCTTTTTTGGATTTTGGACTCTACAGCTATCTTACAGGTATACCGATTCTCAGGTTCAAACAAGCTGTTTGTTTATGGTCTAAAGAAATATTATCTCCCCTTAAGAAATTGTCTTGAAATTTTTCGTGTTCTCCAGAAACTCCTCCTTCTCTTCCTGCATGGTTTCCCACAAGAGGGGAGTGATCTGGCCCATGAAATGGATGCTATTTTATGAATAGTTAGTTTCATGTGTTTACAATGTGTTAATGATAGTAAAGCATAGGAAGTCTTTAACCTAATGCTATTGCAGACTGAGCCACTGTATACATAGAGACTTTTTTCTTCTTGCCACTGCTTTTTTAAAAAAACAATTTTCCCTCTAACTCATTTCTACTTTAACTTCACCATCAATAAGAGCAAACTTCAGGCCTCTCCAACAGACATGGACCGTTTCCAAACACAGAAACCCGTCTCTAGCAAAAGTAATTTCCAAGTCTTGCCACAGAATAGCTTCTCTTCCCAAAAGAGAGGTTATAACAATATCATATAACCTCATGTGACCACTGTTGGCTTTTTGTCGATGACCGCTGTTATACACTGGAGACATGGGAAGTGTTGGTGGTAGCTCTCCTCCTTGATCTCTGTGTCCTTGTTCCTCCCCACCTCTGTTTTACCACCAGAGATGATGGAACTAATGCCCTCACCCTCCCATGGTGTGATAATCTGAACTGAAAATCCTTGGTCTTGCCTAACAGTCCTTTCTGGATACATTCCTCCCTAGCTTGACTTCACTTACTTCACCCTTCAGGATACTATAACATTTGATCTTCCACAGTTTTATTTATTATGTGACGGTGCTGGCTTTGCTCCTTTGGCTGCACAGGATACACATTTTGCGTCCCAGGAGTCACCAGGGGATCGTGTGAATGTCCCAGTAACAGAGAATGCAAAAATTCCAAGATTTAAGTACAAAAATGGGGATTAAACTCTTAAGACCCCATTTTATACTCAGAATCCTCCAGCTAACGTACCAGTGCTCCTGGCTGGAGTCTAGCAGTAAAAAGTTCTGGTATTTTTTCAACAGGAAAGATTCAGAATAATACTGTCTTTTTGGATATACATGTGTAATTGAACAGTGCATATTTCTGTGGTTTAGGTAGTCGTGTTTGACATGATCTGTAATAATTAGCAAAGCCTTGTTGACCTGTAACACTCTTAGCTGCAAAGCAGAGTGTGTGAATTGCTCCTTAAGGAAAATACACCCTTAATGTAATTCCATTAACTTCATGCCCTGGAGATTTATGCTGATATCTACCACTAACATCAAAGGGTTTGGCTAATTAAAGTGGAGAATAAAAATTACCCTTTTCCATCCCTTAAAATTCCACCCAGGCCAGAAGGGAAATCCCCTGTGGTTTTTATTGTCCCTTCCCATAAGGATAAACAACCTTTTCTGAGAGCTCTTGTCTTTACCCACTGTGACAGTTAAATGGACACTGCTGGGTTGAAAGTAATGCTCCCAGTTCTGACTCTTATTTGCACTAGTATAAATCACTGGTAGCTCCACAGCAGCAAAAGGAATTACAATGGTAAAAAAATCAGTATAGGTGGGAAGAAAAACAGACCCTCATATTTACAGCAAATGAAACAGCACTATCTATATGTTATCTATAACCTGTCAGACTCCCAGAACTGTACTTGTTCTTAAAATCCAGTCTACTTATCAGTCTTTATGGTGTTTAACTCAGTGTTTCCATAATCCTACAGAGTTTACATGCTTCAATTATAATTTGTTTTCACCACATAGGATAAAAATATTTTCCATTAGTTCTACAGTGTAAGAAATAACACTCTTGTAAACAGTAATATTAGGTAAGTTTTCTACTATGACATTAAGTATTCTGCAACTTTAAACGTGGAATATCACTACATGTTCCTGTCCCAAATAACATGTTGGTGTCAAAATCTGAGGAGGTTACGTGAAATTTTCGAAAATCCATGTGTATCATCTCAATGACATTTCTATGCCATCAGCTATTTCAGATTAAGTTCCGATTCTCTTTTCAAAATGCCTTTGCTTAAAATAATTACTAACTGAAACACTGCCTTTTGGACAACTAGAAATATAAAAATGCCCCATGGAAAAGAAAATTCATGTAAAAAAGTTGTTTTGTCATAATGGAGATATCATTTTGAAATTTTCAGAATCAATTCTTGGAAGTTCACTCTCCAAAGTTCCTCAGTCAAGGTTTCCACACTGCCCAGCCCCACCAGCACTAGGGGTGTCAGGACCTGTGGAGGCTGGGGCAGCCCTACCAACATGAACTTTAGAAAAATAAGTAATTTCTCGTCCAACAACAACCTGTGCGCGGGTTGGCAGGAATATGGTAGACCTCCAGCAGGACCTTGTTTGTATTTCATCAAAACTTCATCAGACCTGACGCATTCCTGCAAAATACTTCTGTTTCCCCGCACTGGCATTTTCCAACAAAAGAAGTGTTTGGTCGCTGGCTCCCAACCAACTCTATTCTAAAGCTCTCTGTACAACCCGGTCCATAAACAGTAACAGGTTATTTCCAGCAGTTTACACCTGACTGGCACACACTCAGCTCTCTTTCACTACCCAAACTATTCCTCCAGACACTTTTGTTTACACACATATCCTTTGGATAAGAGCAAAATTTAGTCTCACTAAGAAAATATATCAGTGGTCACTGATCAATGTAATATACTTTAGAGACTGAACCAGATTAAAGTGAGCCTATTAATACCATAAAATACCAATCAATATTTCAACTGTTTATCTATATATATGCTAAAAGTGCATTAGCAAAATAGCTGCTTATATACAAAGCAGCCCATTGTACCCACGTTGGTCCATTTTTCTTCAGTCTACAGCTGTGCACATAGCCCCATTGGTTGTAAAATGCCAAAACACTGCTCCTGACAGATCACACCTGCTTCAAATAACACATCTCACCCCACACTAATCTACAGCTATAGGCTGGTTTTAATGATTTTAAAATGCTGGTATTAACTCTTAATGCTCAACTGGTTTTTATGGAAGCAGCAGAGTCCATTTTGTCTAGTTTTAATACAATCCCAATAAAACAGCTGGGAAATTGCAGTGCCAGGGAAAAGACATTCAAATCCAGCATTTCCCCTATTGTAATAATAATCAGCTTGACAAAGTCAGATAGTAAAGCAGATTGTAGCACTTTGGGGCTTTTTATACATATATTTAATTATATTGTTAAGTTCCCCATTTGAAAGCAATTAAAAAAATACTTTCAGTTCGAGATTATAAAAATACCCACTTCTGATTTCAGGCTGACATTTTTATTGGTAATCTGAGTTATAACATGCTCAGGTTCATTCCTCATTGATTGGCTGCTGAGCTTTCTGCCAGAGTTTTATAGCTTTATGGGAAAGTACAGTATTTTAAACTCCTTTAAATTCATGGGCTACTCCTGCTTCTGAAAAAGCTTCTCTTGACTTCTCAGAAATGCATCACAAAAGCCCATGTTTACTTAAAAACATCTGCTTCATCTTTTTCGGTGTAACATAAAAAGTGGGCTGATGTTTTCCGTGCTCTCCCTTTGCCCTTGTGTCACAGAATTATAGACTGGTTTGGGTTGGAAGGGACCTTAAAGACCATCTAGTTCCAGCCCCCTGACATGGGCAGGGACACTCCACTTGACCGGTTGGTCATAGTGTCAAACTATGAGACAATGTCTTCGGGGTCAAACCTGTCTCCCCTTCTATCCCCACACAGGTAATGGAGATGTCTGGTAAAATGGGGTGAAAAATGGGCACCCCAGGCGAAGAGCTCTCACACCACATACGCCATATACCACAGTGCTGTAGGACTGACCTCGCTCTTAGCCACAACTTGACAAGGAGAAGAAGTGAACAAACAGTGGGCAGGAGATATCATTGCCTGGTCTTCTTGTTGGTTTCCCAGCTGGGAATAAAAGGAGCATAAAGACCACTGGAAAAATCGTAGAAGTCAGAAGCATTTCTGTTGCAGTCTTATAGGGAAACTCAGATCAGATACTGCTAGTAGGTGCAAAGAGCTGCTCTTTACACTGGAGACAGAGACTAAAACTACATTGAAATGGCTCAATATTTGTTCTACTTATTGTTCTGTGGCTTTGCAATTCTTCTGTTCTGTGCTATTTCTGAGTTACAGTTTTTCTTTATTTAGCATGTAGCCAGCTCCCCTTGTCTCACTGGAGGCAGGGGTTGGTGTGCATGGAGGGGAAAGAGGGTGCAGGGCTGCTGGTCCATCTCGCCAGGACAGGAGACAGTACCCAAAGGCTCAGGTGGCCATGGAGCAGCTCGATGGGGAGCCACCAACGCGGTCTCAAGGAGCTCCCTGTGTTGTGCCCTGCTCGTATAAGCCTCCTTCAGCATCTCCAGTGGTTTGCTTGAAATTGGGATGGAGGAAGCTTTGTCCCAAGACAGTACAGCCATTCCTACTCTATACCAGAGGATGCCCAGATAATGTTATAGTCATGATATTCTCAGAAGAACAAATTGGGTACCATCTGTACTGAGGCCATCTCGGTGTCAGACACTTGGCTCTGTTTCTGGTGAATACGTGAGTGGCTACTGATGATAGACACTGCTGCAGTTTGGTGAGTAGAGCAAGTCAGTTTTGTAGATGCTAAGCTGCTGTCAGCAAATGAGGATTGTCACACCAGACCTTCAAAACATACTTTTGATGCCTGTTAGCCAGAGACTGCTACCTCATACTCACCCACACTGATGCAGGTTGAACCTCAGCAATGATTTTTATGCCACAGAAATGCAAGTTTGTTTTTCCAGAGCCCGTTCTAAGAAAGCAATGATTCGCAGCTAAGTCTCTCCCAAACTTAACACTGTACTTACTGAAGGAACACAGGGTGTATGAAAGCATAACAGTAAGAAGCTGTTTATACCCTTTAATATTATAACTCAGCTTTCGTCATAAATCTCTCTCCTTGATTGCACATACCTCCAGCATGAACTCATGCTCCTTTTGATTTTGCTCTTTATTACCCTTAGCCAACTGAGTGATGTGTGAGTTCCTGTCATGGTGCTGACTCTATTACAAAGTGCAAAGGTAATTTACATCACGGGGCTGGCAGGCCAACCAATAGCACCGTGCCTGGGAGGTGTGCAGCTCCAACAAGCCTCTCTCTTTTATGGATGATGGAGAGCAATATTTTTTTAAAAAACAAACTATAAATTTCTGTCCATGGTCAGAGGCAAGTCCTTGAGGTGGGAAAGTGGATTTACACTCAGCCCACTAGCAGCATCGTGAGGAGTCAGCATCTTCTTCCCAGTGAAAAGCCCCGAGGGCAGAGCCTGAGCCACCCCCTCCCTGGCTGAATTCCTTTGGCTCATTGTGGGGGAATAAAAGAAGTGGGGGGAAACAGAAAATTCATGTTTCTTTGCTGAAGAGGTTCACTGTAAACCAAGACTCCCTGGAGTCAGAGCAGCAGTTTTCACACAGCTCTATACCCTGAACTATTTGGAAATTTTCATTCAGTTTGGATATAAACAAACCTTCACTCTGTCTGAGTTCAGGCAGGGGCAACAGCTCTCCCAGGAGCACAGCCTGAGTGAACAGGGTCACTCTTCAGAGGGTCGGGAGGAAGCAAATCCTTTCCAGGTGGCACTCAGCAGATACTCACAATACCAATGGAAGCAACTAATTTCGGAGGCCAGTCACCCTACACTCTCTTTATGGTCATTAAGGAGAGATAGGCACCTCAAAAAAGTGGTTCAGAGAATCCTAGTTAGGCTCTTGGTGTGATCTGTGCTTTGAAGAAAACTCGCCTTTCCCAGCGGTGTATATACCTGTGATAAGAGCCCACAGTTAGCCTGGACGCACTCACCCATCTGCTGCCCTGTGCGACTCTGAGACCGGAAAATCCCGAACCTCTGTGTGGTCGGGGACACAGGCACAGCATCAACCCTGCCCCAGGCCCCCAGGCAAATGGGGATGGTAACATGTGCTCAGCGGTCAGGTTTGATTCAAAATAGTGCAGGATACAACCCAGTGCCCCAAATTCTACAAGCACTAGAAAGTATGTATTTTCTGGTGGAAAGATTGTTTTTAAAAGCACATCTAAAACCCCGTCCCAGGCCCTCTTCTGACAAAACCCTCCTTCTGACCCTAAACTTTGGAGTCAGAGAAATAAGTTATTGCTCTCTTCACACAGAGCAACGGGAAGGGAGGAAACTTCCTCGCCTTTATACACATCACAGACATTTACATGTGATAGTCCTATTTTACTTTTTGAGAAGTTCAGCAATATGACAGGCAACACTGATACATGGGAGCCCTCGTGTCACTTCTGCACCACATAGTGCAGATTTTTCCTGCAGCTTCCTTGTGCTCATGGGCACACTCTTTTCAGGCTCCAGTGGGAATGCTGAAATAACTGTTGTTAAAAGTCCACATGAACAGCTCTTTCTCCACTGTTTGACAACATTTTAATATTATAAATATGTTTGGAAAATATGATGAAGTTTGATAGATACAAAATTTGGGTCAGTCTGATCAAAACTATTCAAAGCAATCAAAGCTCCTATTTCAATTATATGGGAGTTAAGGGCCCAGGTAACTTTGGGAAATAGACTTCAGCAGCCATCAAACTCAAATTCTGATGTTCATTGAACTTCAGAGGGAATACTCTGTTAAATTGTGATGGCGGTGACTTATCTTTACTCATGGATGTGCTATACAGCATTGCCAGCTGAATTTCCCAATAGCTTGCGTTACATACTCAAGATGATTTTCAATATAAAGTTTCCTGTACTGACTTTCAGTGCACAGCTTAATTCAAGTTCTTTCATAAAGGGGTTTAGTTTAAGCTGGGAATATTAGGATTGTGGATCTTTCCATAAAAGTATAACTTTTCAACCACTCCCTAAGCAGATATGGAAAAGAATTATACTCAGCATAACCTTAAGAGAGCCTCAGCATTAATAGGAAAGGAACCAGCGTAGCCTCTCTGTAAATAATCTCACACCAAACATTTCTACGGGACTTGTTTTTGCAGCAGTAGCTTAATTCCAAAGCCATATAAATCTACCTTGTTTGTAAAACTACTGTAGGGCAATACAACGCAGGCCAAATCTTCATTCCACTGACAACCACGAGACCGATAGCAGCAGAAGAAAGCAACACTCCTATGTGTTTATTATATCGTATTTTATACAGCTGTCATGCTCCACTAGCTTTTCACCGAGCTGAAGTCTGACCTTCAGCTTAGTATGAATATGCAGGGTAAAGTGACTGTACGTAGACTGCTTTATTTACCAGCCATCCCTGGGTGTTGCATTATCTCCTCCTGGGGCATGTTCTACATCTGCTTTAAGGGTGTGTTTACACTGGAGAGAGTGTAGTGTGAGTAGACATTCCTGAGCAAGCATTTTAAGGACTATCTGAGGACTGTTTGCAGCACAGCTGTGATAGCACAGACTTCAGCACAGACTGAGTACCCCCATATTAGCTTAGTTTTATGTCTGGCCTGCCTGAGCCCAAGCCTGCTGGCCAGAACCATCTCCCCAAAATCCAGGCAACTCAAAGACTTTGTAGGCCCACTCATGGTCTCCTCTCTGATCCTGTGCACAGCACAACATGGTGAGATTGCAGAAACCAGAGCAATGACGGATCAGCACATCCAGCATCCCACTGTCAGCAAACACCATGTACTAAATATACTTATTGAATATGTCATGTCCTAGACAGCTAGGAGAAAATTGTATAAACACTCACTTATCCCAAGGCTGCCTGGACTGAGACAATGGTCTGTTTGCCTTTAGCAATGAGACCAGCTTGAACCCTTAAGTATAGTCTTTGGGAGTGTTGTAATGTTAAAGTATTAGAAGGTCATACCTTAAAAATCCGTTACCTCTGCATGTATATCTACTGATCATCTTCTGGTTGCTTTGACTGTTGTGCATGTCTTTTCTATTCCATTGGCACCTGGCACATCCCTCAGTTAACCCAGGCTGTCAGAGTGAAGCAAACAAAATCAAGGATGTTCATCATGAAGCAGAGAGAGCAGAGTTAGATGCTAAGCTGACAAGAGGAAAGAGCATGAACATGCTTTTCAGCATTGTATTGCTTTCCTCTTTCTTTTAATTTGCTGTTCTAGTAAAATAACTTTTGTGACCTCCTCTCCATTAACTCATACATCTCTGTGTTTGTTAAGTCAATGAACTGTGACTGTGACTGAATCTGTAACTTAGAGATTGCATCATTTTTTTCTGACCTTCTTATCCACTTTCAAGTAATTATATGCAGGAGGAGAGTATTTTTATGGTTGTGATAGGGTCTCCCTCTTCCCCTATGACTCTCTTCAAGGTCCAGCCAGGCCTCCCAGACTGTTTAAATCGTTGTAGATGCTATTTGAAGTGATGTTGGTTATTCTGAGAAAAATGCAGAGAAGGCACCACTGCAGTATGATTTGAGGACACTGTCCCTCTAAAGACAATTCTCTAAACAGAAAGTGTCAAGTGTATATTCAACCGTTTGCATCAAGTATAACCAATGCAATCAGTGCTATCATGGTCCTGTAAACACAGTATTGAATTGGACCTGAGACATCTGGGGTTTGACTAGTTGGATGTTGCTGAATAAGCTGTTTTACTTCTGACTACCTCAATTTCTTCATCAGCGAAACAGGGATAACATGAATTTCCCCTGTAAGTCCTTTGAGATCCATTAGTGAGTAAAGATATCCATAGAAGCAAAATTTTATGAGGGATTATATTCAATATCTCTACATCCTTTTGGCAAGTCCACTTATTTTCAAAATCTGCTGTACTAGTGGAAATTAAAATTGTTCTGGTTCAAGTGTTTGTATAGATTTTACAAATCTAAATATTGAGATTTTTTTCAATGTTTATATCTTCATTCCCCTTAAAATGTAAGGTTTCTTATCTGAACTTTCACTGTGCAACCCCTTGAAAAACTGTTTTAATTAGTGACAGTGAAGCTTGCACAGAGGAGAGTTCTGGCTATACCTTTAATACTTGTAATGACTTCATTTTATGTATCATAACAGCTCCAAACAGTAAGCAGCATATTGCTATAACTGGCAATTTATTACACGTACTGTACAAAAGAAAGCAAGTCTCTATTAGTTTTTTATTCATATAGATGGTCCTATAAACCAGTTAAGTGATGTATTTATTTTGGTTGCAAGCCAAGAAGAAATATTTAAATCCTGCTTTTGGAAGCAAGAATTATCTAATCACTCACTAGCTTTTATAATAAAACATTTATCATAGAACTTTAATCCATTAGTACTTATTTTCCATCCCATCCTTTCACTAGCACCTTGCTTTGAACAAGGTTGAGTTTGGCTGTGATTTTTCCTTTTATCATATATCATAGTTACATGATGGGACACACCAACATTGAATTCAGAAAAAAGCCTTGCACTTTGCTTGAACTTGGCACCCAGATGTTCTGCTTGTGCTTCCACTGCTAACAAAATAGTGCATGTGTGAGTTCTGAAATTAGTCTTTCATCGTTGTGTACCAGGGCTTCATGGCTGTAAGGAGGCATGTGGAAACAGCTAAGAATAATTACCTGCTAAAGAAAAACTTGCATTTAACTACCTTTGTTTTTTCACAGCTTTAATTTGCATAGCACATCACCAAACTGCCACGCTTAAGCTCTCTGGCATTAAGGCAAAAATGAAACGCTTCAGGGGGATTTCTGCTTTGTTTTGTTTTGTTTTGCCAAATTAGAGATTAAAGGTAACCCCTGACTAAAAAGTGCAGTCCCTGACTCTGTGATGCCACATCACCTATGGTGCTGTGTGACTGATCAAAGGTTTGACTTCCTCGGGCTCTTGCCAGACCTGGATTTACAAAGCCACTTGCTCAAGCCAGTGTCAGTTGAGGACCAGAGGGTGATGTGTCCTCTTACAGCACAAAAGCGATGAGACGAAGGGGAGCACTAAGGGAACTCGGCACTCTCCTTGCATTTTCTTCAGCTTCCTCTGAAAAGAGAGAAAAAACAAGGAAAAGGAAGCTGAGAAAACCAGGAAAAACAGGAGGGAAGGTCCCCAAGAACCCAAAACCTCCCACATGACATCTGTGTAACCAGGAAGTGTCAGCTGATCTATGGCCCTTGCATGCTGCTCTGCCCAGTTCAATGCCCTGGTAGGTATCTCTGGAGACATTGCAACAGCTGGATCTCTCCTCCGTTCCTCACTGTGTGCTGGGACTGGGAACACGGGCTCAGGCTGCAGGATTTACCTGAGATCTCATCTGAAACTGAGATCACTCCCCTTCACATTTCTCAAACATTGCAAGACATTGATGTCGTGTGCCTTAAAATGGGGTTCAAATCATAAAAATGTGCTGAGCACCAGGTGGCGGTTCTGTTCCCTGGTATTAAAGGGAAGCTGCTGCATTTGTTTCCTATTTCTGTGAAGAATTTTCCCATTTCTGAGCCAAAAACCCACCCCTTTTGTAGCATGCATTGCAGAACGTATGAAACTTCAGAGCCAAATCCTGTGAACTCTGGGTGTAATATTTACTGCTGAAGTAGACCCCTTGCAATCCATAGGTGTAATAAATACTATGTCAAGTTTGTACAGGAGAAGAGCCAAACTGTTATTAATCGTAATATTGGAAGACCCTAATTCACCCCATCTCTCCTTGCAGATTTAATTGAGGTGCCTGGGTCAAGCGCTGGCTTTAGGTGGGCTGCAGCTTGGGAAGATTAGTGACTTTAGTCACTGCAATGATTAGGGAGGCCAGGGTAAGTCAAATAAAATGCATGCAGAGACAAAACCTGACCACTTCTGGGTAACAGGGAATAAAGGAGATGATGTTTTTGAAGACTATGCACTGTTGCGGTGTTCAGATACATATTTTCCTTGTTGGTTGTTAATAGACCAATGAGAGCATTGTGGTCTTTGTGGTCCCCAGAGCAAAGTGCCTGTCACCCCACGGGTGTTTTACGTAGCAGAAAGCAGCTGCAGTTCTTTGCACATTTCAAACCTGATGTTTAATTAGAAGTCTTCCCTAATATTTTAGGAGGGAAGTACTTTCTGTCTTCTCCTGACTGTAGGTTTTTAATCCTCAGAAAATCACTGTTCATCCTGCAAGTGTACATCTCATAGAGCTTCTTTGGACATTAGAAGAAATTTTGTGTGCAAAGAAAGATGAAGTGCAGATTCAAAGAAAGCAAGCTAGTCTTTAAGCAAAACCCCGTTAAAAGGTCACTTTTAAAATTCTTTTTACCATCCAAACATTTAAAAGAAGACCACAATAAGTTCATTGTTGGAACATGAAAAGTAGACTCCTCGGTTAAGCTACATTTTCTTTAGTTATTTGAGTAATTCCTTTCTACTAATTTATGTGGAGGTTTTATCTTTGCAAGATAGGCCACATATATGTACTAGGCTGTATTACTATACTTTTAAAAATAGGTCTATCCTTTCAGATGACTTGTATTTTCAGTAGACTAATCTAATGTTTATATTCAAAGACACCCTTTCTTATTTGTCATGCGTGTTTCACTTTTTTATTAGAAATATCTCTTAGGATTTTTTTAACATAGGTAATTCAGAGTTATATTAAAAAAAATTATATCCAGATTGAATATCCAGATATTGCAATTAATGGAAAAAACTAGGTTTTTTCTTCCTGTTGGGAAAACATTAGCTGCATTCTCAGAACCAAGTTATCAGCACAAGAATCTGAGGATTTCTTGTCACTGAAATGGTATTACCTCATCCATTAAGTTCGCTGAGCTGTCAGTGCAGGTATGTTTAAGGGATCTGATGGAATTCCCTCAGCACCTTCTGAGCCAGAGATTAGTTCAGCACTTGTGTCAAATAGAGCAGCGTCGAGGCCACTCTCACTTTTGAAGTTGGGGGATGTTCCAATGGGCTGCTCCAGCAGCCAGAAAAAAATAATGAAGAATCACATCCATATCATCTTTCCTCGTCTGGAATCAGATTTACTTGTATAAATAATAACATGTAGTATAATATAATACAATATAAAACAAGAGTACTATATAATGATAATAATTAAATCTATCATTGTTGAAGAGTTATGAAATCAGACACTGATCTTTCTACCATTTTCTAATATTAGGGGACTATTAGGACAACATTTTTTGACAGGGTCATCATACCTTCTTCTGATGAGCCCTCTGTCCCCCTGCTTTGTTGGGGGATGTTCCTGCAGGATACAACACTGTGTCTCATCCAGTATAGTCATTTGCACAATTGTTCTTGGAGAAATTTATAACATATCTGCACATTGGAGAAATATGCCTCTCTACAGTTGACCTGCACCAAGTACAAAGGTGAGATTTATGACCACGCAAGCCAGGCCTCCTTCTAATTGTCTTATGACAGGGAAACTTAGTCTTCCAGGACATATTAACACAATGACAGACATCAGCATCCTCTGAATAACACCTCAAATACATGTATTTGTCTAAACTTTTGTACTCATTAATTAAACACTTAAACTTTATGGATAGTGAGATGTTTGTGGGGAAAAACAAACAAACAAACAAATCATAAAACCAAAACCCAACAAGCTTATCACATCCTCCTTGTCAAAGGGATGGATATGTTATTGTTCTGGTTTCGGCTGCGATAGAATTAATTTTACCAGTTAACTGACAGCAGGACGGGTGTCAAGGCAACAACGGATAGTTGAGGTAGCTCTCAGTCTTCCAAGAAAATTTAAAAGTATTTTACTTCTGTGATTTCCTACAGAAAGGCAACTCCTTCAGTATTTATTAGACTACCTAAGGTGACTACAGTGTCAGGGAATATTGCATACTTTTGACTGTATGTACATAAACACATTATAGGAGTTCTTATATGGGATTTTTTTTTCTAGCACTGGTAAAATATGAAAAAAATCACTCCATTTAGAAAAAGGCTGCATGGAAAAAAAACAATCAAAATTGCCTAAGCAATACTATCACATAATTAGGTTCCTTGGCATAAGCTTAATACATGAAATGTCCTCAGTTCTCATACCACTCTGTGTCTTGATTGAGGAAGGCACTAAAAGACCAGACTTTTTCCATTGCTAAATTTTCCATTGTGAAATTTGACATGTTCATGACTGCAGAACCTCTGTTAATCAATAAATCACTAGACAACTTTGATTAATTAACTAGTCAACATCTCATAAGACAGTTCAGTCAGACCATCTGCGTTTCCTTTTGTCCTATGTGATTTTTCAGTGAAGTAAAATGTGGTTGTTTCTGTTCCCAGACTGTTTGCTTTAAATGTTCTATGGAAGAATTATGGATTATTTTTATTTGCACTTCAGTAGCAACTAACGGCCTCCTCTAAGCTCCAGGCTCAATTTGTCCTAGGTTTTTACATGATCCTATTTTAATAGGCAAGGCTGAGGGGAGAAAGAGATGCACAGTAATTCCAAGGATGCTTGCCTGTACCCCCGCACAAGCCTGAAGGCAAAGCCAGCACCAGAGCTCGGATGTCTGGAGTCCTCACCCAGCGCCTCGCCAGCCACACTGCGAGAAAATACAGAATGCTCTGGTCTAAACAAACAGCATTGTTTTCAAAGACAATTTGCCAGCATGAGCTTTCCTGTAAAAGGAACCATTTTATTAGCACTCTGGGTGGGATGTCATCCTCCAACGGGATGTCTCCCATGGAGCCATCTAACCTGCAGTTAAAGGTTAGGTGCTGCATGCAGCCATCCTTCCAAAGTCAGTGTACCAGCCCCTGCAGGGGCGAGACGGAGGTGGTGGAAGCCGGTAGCAAGCAGCGCAGAGGCACACGTGGTAGGTGACGGCATTTTCCCCTCTGGGGAAAAATAAAATTTGCGTGTGTCTTAGTCACCACAAAATAATTATGACTGTGAATGTGGGTGGGTTATAGATTCAGTCACATTGGTGCCACTTGGATGCCTGTCACAAGAAATGGATCCTGTATAAGGAGACAAATATAAACTTAATCTGACTTCTCACCTTGATGTTCATATTGAGATACTTCAGATTTCAAATCTCTTCAAGGATACAGCAAGGAAACCCTGCGTTTACTGTTACTGACATTTATTTTTTTACTGTGCTGATCAGGCTTTTCAGTTACTTAATGTTTCTTGCTTTCTTTCAGGTTTAATGTGCTCTCTCATCCAGCTGACATTTCCAAGCTCCCCTGATCAAGGGAGCGTTCAAAACCTTCCCACTGCTCCCAAGCCCAGCAGAGGACTCTGAGACACCCTCAGCTGTCCATACATGGAGCATTCATGGGCCCATAACCTCTGTACTTAAAACTGCACCAAACCATGTTCTGCTTTATTTAAATATGTGAGTTGCTGCCTCAGTTCTTATTTCCTTACAGTGGTTCCACTTCATCTGTATCCCTCCTAGTACAGTCATCACTGTTCCTCATGATAAGCCCTCTCCTTCACTTCTGTATTCTCCCTCACAAAGCCCTGTTGCAAAACAGGATGAGAAAAATATGAAATGTTGGGATTATCGACAAGACAGAAATTCCAGTATTTCAGGCAGATCTGTCACTGATCTTTTCAATTCTGACACAAACAGGCACGAGTTTTCCTATCATTTGCCAGAACACATGAGAAACAAAGTGGAGACCAGGGTGTCTTCCCCGAGGGCACAAGTAGTAACACAATTTGGTAGTCATTAGCCAGAGCACCGTTTGAGATTTTGATTTCAAATACAGGATAGCTCAGTTTCCATCTGAATCAGCCAACAAACAAGCAAACCAGAAAACATTACCCATAATGCTTCATCTTAATACTTTTTTTTTTTCTTCCCTCAGAAACAAAAAACAGAGGCCACGGAGCAATATATTGAAAGAGTTGAACCATACCAACCTTTGAAGAGTCACATACAAAATACTATTTTAAATCAAAAAGTATGTGTGTTGCACTTTGGACGAGGTTGCCAGCTGATGTAAAACAGTTCAGCTCCTTTAATCATATGGGGCTATGCCAATTTACATCAGCTGAGGATCCGTCTAATAATAATATGTGAAGCAGGGCTTCACCACATACTGTACTGAATGTTGGAAAACATCCTGTGCTTAAATGCATGCAGCTCTTTAACTCAGAGTATGAGACTGGCCACATTGTTTGACATAAGGGTTAGTTTTCAGATAGTGAAATTTCAGTTGCCAGGTGCCAGAGGCAATTTATCAGACACTCATAAAATAAAGATCAAAAAGCCCATCAGTCTCCCACTGCATCTGGGATCTAGGAAGGAACACTTACAGCCCCCTATCCTTTAAACAGCTCTCACTTAAAGAGCTCACTGTTTATAATAACAAGAAAAGGAGAAAGGGGTCAGGTCAAAACCAGCAGAACAGCAGGTGGTGTTATAAAGTTTTTTTCCGCAGTTAAAACTTTTGTGAAATGGTAGTTCAAATGTACTCATACAAGCCTGTTTCATATTTTTAATTTGTATTTTTAGACAATTTTTGGCTACTAGAATACAAGTCACAAATGACTTGACCTCTTTTTCTCTGCTGTTTACTCCAATATATTACAAAAATAATCCTGAATTATTTCCTTTCATGCTTCCCTTTTGACTGAAAGCCCTTGTTACACACTACTGAACTCCGGTTTTAGATCCAGAACCAAAATTCCTCCAAAGTTCAAAGGGGTTTCTGAGCAGTGTTCCCGTTCATAACCAGCTTAACTGGAATGGTGCAAGATGAGAAGTTTGGATTCAGATCTGAACTGTACTATTATTTAATATTTAATGAGCACTTGCACTCGGTCTTTGCTGAAGTCAGAGATGTGAACCTTGCCTTCTGAAAAATTTCCATGTCAAGGGTCTGGTGTTGCCTTCAGGTCTCCTCGGTGGGAGGGGAGAAGCATCTCCCCACGTTCAAGGAATGTGTCACATTCTGATTTGAGTCCATCTCTTACAACACTCTTCTTCAGAGTCAAAATAGCCAGTCTCCATCAGGTAAGAATTAGCCACACACATTGAGAGTTGTCACCAAAAACTCACATAAGGACATCCCTCAAATAAGATAAAGATAAGTTATATCGCTATTCCAGAAGAGTCAGTGAGTGTCCCATGAAAGCCTCATCTCGAGACTGCAACTGACAGTGACAAGATGGTAAATTTGATCTATGAATTAAAATACATCATTACTGCTGAGGAGACAAGATCAGAGGAGATCTCCCCCTGATGTACTAAACACCTCTATGAAGTATGGAGCATACACATCTTCCAGAGACCTCAGCATTTCATGGAGCTGGACACACTGGAGCAGAGGGAGTGGAATTTGCCCTGACTAATTTTAATCCCTTAATTTAGGTCCAAGTTCTGTTTATACAAAATGGAAAGAAGAAGGTACCTAAATTAACACCCTAACTGCAGTCCAAGTAGGATAGTCTGCATCATCCTCTTGAAGCACCTGCCTCCGTCAGTCAGCCTTGGGAGCCCTGGCTCCCACTCGAAACACCTAAATTAGAACCTTACCGCACACAGTATGGATGACTTCCCTGATACAAACATAATCTTCTGTGGTGCATGCTGTTTGCTCATGCATCCTTTCAGAAGTGCTCTCTGTCGTTCTTATGTCCACTGAGTCTAAGAGTTTCTTCACCACTGCATTGATTAATGACCAATTGTTGGGAAAAGAAATGCCTCCAAGTTCACAAATACTGTGCTCATCATTTTTCAGAAATGTAAATGTTTGTCAACAGTTACTGCACAGAGGTATTAAAAATCCATGGGAAAGAAGTGGTGTGTCTTGGATACAAAAGTAAAATGATTGTTATTATTTGCTGGCAAATGCAACTTAATAGTGACCACAATATTGTTACTATACATCAGCTTTCACTGAGACTAGTACCTACTAATTTTCTGACTGCTATGAAGCTTCCCAAACACCTTGTCCCAGAAATCATTTTGCTACTCCAAAGCATGAGTCAGGTCTCCCATCTGCTTTGGACATCCATTCAAAAAAGCTTACTTGGCCTTAATCCCAGTCACTGAATTCTGTGTGGTATTCAGTATAGTGTATGCATTATTTTGAAATGCTGTAATATTGACTATGTTATCTTTGCTTTATAACTGTGATCCCATAGAGCTTTCCTTTGTATTTCCCAGCATTCATTTCCCAGGCAGTTTTATAAAAATGTAATGAGGTGCTATTATTAAAGCCTATTAACTTATACAGGCTTGTTGCCTGATGAGAACTCAATTTTATTTTCCTTAAGCAGCAGGCCAGATTGCAATCAAGTAGTTTCTCCAGCAAGTATCCCAACAAATTCATCACCCTATTTCTTAGTCTGAGATAATGCCACAGTAGAGACTAGGCCAAAACATTCCTTTTTTCAAAGTTCCAGCAAAGACATATTTACTCTTTTCACAATAATTGGCTGTAGTAAGGTAGGTTTTTTCCTTCATTTCATTGTTTCTTCCCCTGTTTTTCAACTTTACTCTCAGATATAACACTGAGATATTTATGGATTGTGCTGAGCTCATGCATTTTGATTAAGATTTCTACATAACTGAATAATTTCTTTAATTTATCTCTTCTAGCAAGACTAGCATGAGGCTCGTGCAGCATGGATAGACATGAGACCACACAAAGGAGGAGGCTTTGCATTCCAGGTCACCATCTCCAGAGGCCAGAGCAGAGCAAGGGCTGCCAAATTGGTTAGATGGGCCCCAGCTCCACCCTGCAGCTGTCAAAGCCCTCCCACGCACTGACAAAGCGAGATTTTCCCACCCTTCTCTGACCTCCAGAGATGTGCCGAGCATGGAAACCTGCCCAAAGCACCAAGGTGTTGGGCATTTTTGCTAAAAAGGGCTGGAGGAGGAGAAAGACCTTGCAATGAAAGCACAAGGTTGTCTGCCTTAACTTCCTAGTCCTGTTGCACATTGTTTGTCTGACCTTGCATTTTGCTCCCTCTAGTTCTATTCTGTTTTTACTCTGGGTTTCATAAAGCATGTGAAGAGAATTTCTAGCTGTGATTAGTGGAGAAATATGGCAATCAAACAGTGCTCAGGTCATCAGCATACTTTGTAAAAATAGCACAAAATTAAAAAAAAAAAAGAGGGGAGCTTTTCAGTGTAGACTAGGGGATGCAAACAGCAGATTTGTTATGAGATAATAGTATACATTTTGCAAATATTAATAATTCAGCAGTTAGGATATGTGATTCTGCTCTTACTCACCAAAGATGATATTTCAAATATACGGGGCTCCTGAGAAAATATTATCACACTGAATCGCAAAGAACAACATCTTCTGGCACTGTAAATGTCTCATGAGATTCCTTAATTGATATACTTGTGAGTGTCCAAAATGAACATATTTTTGGAAAGTTACTTTCATTGAACTGGAATTCATTCTAAATTTCTTTGGCACCCATCTAATGATATCTGAGGTGATTTAGCAAGTATTTCACAAATACTAGACCTAAGAGAAAATTGCTACTTCAAGTTGTCTCAGTAGACAACTGTGCAGTCAATGGGGAAAACTTAGTGCCTTTGAAGGTCTCTATTGAGAGACTTAAGCTCCCTCATTTTAGGCACAATAGAATGGCAAAAGGGACTCCCTCCAGAGCAGGCAGAAGTTACCCAGGCAGGTGAGACCCACCTTCAATTACCAAAATGAAAGCTGACCTAGTTTTATGTAAGGCCTTTCTATGATACCAAAGAGTACCACTTCACATGTGAGTCTTCCATATTGATTTTTTATATTGGCTTTGCCCATGCATCTCCTTAAACCGGCTAAGAAGCCAATCCTGAACAGAACAGCACACCTTCAGAGTATCAAACTTAGATCTCTATCTATGATTTTTCTGCATACTAAAGCCAGAAGAGACCATTATGGTCACCTGATCTGTTGTGTAACACACTACCTACATTTTCTCTCATAATACATTTTATGATAATATACTGGATTTTAAGCAATTCATTTTTAATTATACACTTTAAAATTCCATGTTTCTTTAGCTAAGCTGCTCCAAACTTTCATTAATTATAGCACAGATCAGGTTTCGCACGTCATTAACTTGGAGGAGCATGATTTGAAACAGAACTTGTGAGATTACCACTTCTATGTGCATTGGTGTGCAGCTAGATAGCAAAATATATGCCTCCATATAAAAAATGACATATCTGTTTCTGATGTGAACCCTGTCATTAAATTGAGTCAATTATTCCTTTTTGCTATTCAAAATTCTACCAATTACTCCCACTACAAGCCAGGTTCAGATCTTCGCTGCTTCCTTCTGCTGGCTCTGTGATATTCTCATCTCTATCTTTTCCACTCATCAAAGTCATAGCTAAATTCTCCTTTCCCTCCTGTCCCTTTCTGCCCCCAAATCCCTTCACCAGCATGTCTGACGTGTCGTATCATGTCAGAAGCCAGCTCCCTACTCACGCCGACCAAGGCTCTGGAATACAGTTCCCACCTACCTCTGAAGGTTTCCCTCTGCCCATTCCCACGGTCTCTCTCCAAGCACCTCCCAACCCTTTAGCCTATCTACTCCAGTTGGCTGTTTTCCTGCTCCCTGTGGTCCTCAGGAGCTGCCAGCTGGCCCGCTCTCTCTTCTTCCTCAGAAAATTAGATACTGTTGCTGTCCCCACTACCTAATGTGGAGTCAGGTTCATGTAACCCCATCTCAGCAGGAGCGCTCTAAACTCATCTTTTTTCTCTTGCCTTGCTGTTGTCACTATTTCTGGGGCCAGACTCAGGCAAAAGGAAATCGAAAAGTTGTGTGCAGTTCTGATTAAAGCCATAATGAATTGGCTTATGGACATAGCTGCTGGATGGACTCTAAGTTCCTTGATGGTTTTATGAACACATCACCAAACACTGATTTGCCTGTGGCTCCAGGACTTCAGTCTCTTGTTTGGGAGGCAGAAGCATCTTAGTTCTACACAAAGCGAGTGAAAAAAAAATTCAGAGTTGTCATAAAAAAAAGAGGAAGAATTTTCTGAAAATGTTTCCAGAAAAATGTTTAATTTACAAAAAAAGATCTCTTTCTCACTCCACAGTACTTGAAAGTCAGAACTGGCCATGCAGTTTGGTTGTAATGTCATTCATGTTTTGTTTCAGAGTATTGATATCTAGTTTACAAATTACCAAGTGTTGATCTTCTAATGATACTGTTATTTAATGTTTCTAGACAAAGAGAATTACTTTTCTCATATGTTATGAGAACTAATCATCATGGGAACAAAAGGAAAAGTTGGCTACCGAACTAGAGGAGCTAACAGATCCATCACTTTCCTGGAAATGTTTCCTTTTAGTTGGCTAATGTGCATTATGAGCTAATGATAATGCTGCACATGCCTATATGGAAGGGATGACCTCTTTCTGTCTATTCTCTGAGCAGACAGACAAAATCTATCTCCATTTCAGACACCACACAGCACTTTAGTATGTTTTAGCGTATATTTACACTAGAAACTGGGTGCTAGGACAGCTCTGTAATTTCCAATTTGCAGATGGTTCATGTCTGGGCCATTCAGTGTACAGCCTGCACCCATTTATAAGGACATACTCGCACGTAAAAACCTCTGTTCTTTGAATATCTTTCTCATCCTTTTGATTATCTACACAGTAAAGTTGTCCCCTTAGAAGAATTATTTTCAAGCCTTCTTCTGGGAGTGAACTTCTTTTCATTTGACAGACGTAAATGAAAAGCAATTTAACATCCAGTTACCCCTGTGCCTTTCTCCCAGATGGTGTTCTGAACCTGTGCTGCATTTATTTCCCCCGATCTGACAGAGGCAGCTCATTCTTCCTCGTCCCAGCATCATCTTATTTTTGACACTAGTGATATGTCGGAGGGTTCAAAGAACTCAGTTCAGGCTTTTTTTTGTTCCCAAGCAGTGGGGAAAATTGATCTCATTCTAGAAGTGGTTCTTCTCCATTCTTCCACTCCCTCGCTCCCTTCACAAGCACAAACAGAAGAGAGGAGAAATATCTGGTAACAACTCAGATGTTGGTGTTCCCAGGTGTTCCCAGGACAGGATGGGAAATTGCTGTATGATTATTACCATGTCCTGCGAGGCTTAAATGGCACTATGTGTCCTGCAGAAAAAAGTACTCCAGGCCTAAAAGAATTTTTACACCTCTACACCTCCTAGTTTGAAGCATCAGTGTGCTTCATTGAGGATAAAGGGAGACTTAAACAAAACAAAACAAAACAAAACAAAACAAAACAAAACAAAACAAAACAAAACAACAAACCCATACTTAAAAATTATTATGGTGCTGAAATTCCTCCCTCATCACATAGATATGCTGTGATGCAGATCCTGCTGATTTTTGAAAATTTACTTTGTCCTTCAGGCTGCTAACCATCTTTTAGGGCAGGATCTGTGGAATCTGAGACTGAAGCAGCATCACACCTTTTGTAAAGAAATAAATTTTAGAAAAGGTTTTATGCAGAAGGACAGTTAAACCTGGGCTCCTGAATTTCCCTCTGTGTGTGGGAGGGCTGCACTTGTCTTTGTATACCAGCAAATATCTAAGATGAAGCATGGGACAGTTAGTTTTTTTGTTATGCCAAATTCTGTATCGAAATGAGAGGTTGGGGTAAGATGCTATGTGAAAAACTACAGACTTTACTTTCTGGTTTGGTTCATGATTTAAAGCACTTGTGAGTCAATTTTTTCTGGAAAACACAGAAAGAAATTTTTATTCTGCTTGTTGATTGACCACCTCTGGCTTAGGACAGTAAATGAAACACAGTTACTCTTGGATTATACCCAGTTTCACCATCACTGATTGATCTTCCAGTGAGAAATCAGCAGAAAAGGCTTGTCATCTGCTACTGCTTGGCAGAGAGCAGATAGCAGTGTCAGGATGGGACCATTATGTTGGGAAGGCAAAAATAGACTTCTGAGAGCAGCTCGGATTTAATGTTAGTTTTGTAATTCACCCGTGGTGTTACATCCTTTATAGTTGGGAATGCTTCATTAAATACCATGAATTGTTTAAAAAGCAGTTTGCCAACTCTTTTTTCCCTTTTCTTTTAAGTCTAGAGCCAGCAAAGTAACCGCTTTCTAGACAACACAGATAGTTTAACTTCAGCTAATGTACTAATGCTGATAGTGTCAAAGAAGAAACACGTCTCTGACAAGGACTGAGCAGAGGCTGCACAGCAGATAAGGAAATTATTTTTTAAAATGAAGCCAGAGGAAAATGGAATAAAGATAAAAGAGTAATCAAACACTTTATAGTTGGGATTTTTTCCCAAGTGACAGAAATCCACTGGATTAATACAAAATCAACAGGACTGCCCCACTAAGGAACAAAGTTATCTTGAGACTTCTTTATCAAATGAAACATTCTAAGAATCTGTTTTAATTAAAAGCATTACTTCTATCTTTTACCAAATGCAATCTTCTATTTGGCACAGTTTTAATAACAAATGGCAGGTATTTAAACAAATGGGATTTTAGCTGTGGAAGAGGGACGATATCTTTCCATTTGGTTTGTTTAGAGTTCATTCACACCTTGACTGATGTCTATAGGTCTTGCACAGATGTAGCAAGGGAACTGCATGTTTTGTTTTGCGTTGTTTGTTCTCTCCTACACAGCAGTGACTTGATACCGTATTGCACCAGCAGAAACCTGCTTACGCAATGCCACTCTCTCCCCCTTCTGGTAGACAGAGCAAGGCTGGATGCGGCCCCAGCAGTGGTGAACAGCTGCAGAATTGTCCCTTCTCATACGATGCAACTCACAGGTGCTGCATTAATGTGAGATCAGTTCCTTTTCATTCTTCCTTCTTTTTCTGCCCCACCTTCGTTCCCCTCACTGGCAGGTTTGCCCCAGCCAGGGGCAGTCCCATGTCTCTTCCCACCTTTGCACTGCAAAAGAAGAACTCTCCTGGGGTCCTCTACTGCAGAAAGGTAGAGGTTTAGCTGTGCCTCTCAAAACACACGTCCTGATTGAAAGTAGCTACCTAGTTACTCCAGTAGTTAAACTTCAAGTATTACTTTGGAGAAAAGCGTGGGAATTCAGATTTGCTAGATGTGCCCCTAAGGAAAATTTGTCTGGTTTTAGATTGTGAAATACTCCAGCTTCTGGTATTGTTGTTCCTTTTTATTTCACAGAGTAAACACATATTGCTACTCTGACATGTCTGGTCCTTCAAATGTTAACACACAAGAGTAAACTTTTATGGTTTCACGGATCAAAGAGTTGCACAAAATTAAGAACATGCATTAAGTGTTTGCAAGATCGGGAATGTAACTACTGCACCCAAAATAAAAATTCAGAGAACCTAGAGAAAACTTTGTAGAGATTTTTCTTCATCTTGAATTCAGATGAATACATTAGAATGGCCAGAAGCTGAATATGAAACTTTTGAGTTTCATTCTGCTTCATGAAATTTCTGTCTAAGATAAAGAATAAACAACTTATAGAAAATTAATTTTTGGTTCTGGCTCTGCAAAATGAATATCTGTGCTTAACTTTATGAACAAAACCTTTGACGCCGGTGGGTTTACTGCAGGATGGTTTGTCACACATTGGATCTGTGTGACTTACTTATGGCTTGGCATACTTACATGTACTTTTTTACAGAACATTAAAAGCAGTCATTGCTCTTATATGTGTAAGTTAGCTTTCATTCTAAGGGATTTTTTAAATACCTGGGTTTTATTAAGCAATCCATAATACAACAGTTCTCCCTTGCAGTTGAAAAACATAGCTTCTCCAACACGAGCTGCTGTACTTCACATGCATATAATATTGCTATCAGCTGCCTATTGACTTAAAAATGTTTGATTTCTCTCTCTCTCCTACTTAGCAAGATTAAAGGCTTAAATGTTCTGTTATACCATACCATACCATATGTTAAGAGGAAAGACTAATTTTGGCTGCCTACAACATTCCAAGCCCTATTTAAATAATATTACCTAAAAGCTCAACTTGTATAAATGCTTAAATTTGCAGATGTAAAGCTTTGACTAACAAAGTCCCTTAAGGACCAAAATCTGCAATTTGCTGCTTTTGAAAGGTCTGCCATGCTCCAGGGAGATGTTCTGTTTCTTGGTGGAGTCCTGGCAGGGCTTAGCAATGTATTCACGGGATCCGTTCACACCCACTGAATTTCACTTAGGAAGACATCTACGCAACTCCCCTAACCACATCATTCTGATGGTTAAAAAGCTCTCAATTAAAGCCAATTTCTGCTTTTCACTTGCTTAGCTCATAGACAACTACAAACAAATGCTTCCGTACTTTCTATATTTTGCTTCTCTCGCTATGAAACAAGGCCTTCGGGAAGGTTTTCTCTCTGCTGGGTGAGCTATCGTGCCATGCAAGCACAGGGGTGAGAGATGAGCAGAACTGACGACATAAGCCTTCTGTCAAACGCTCACAAGCTGGAAGGTCAAATTAGACAAATCAGCCCTGTAATAAGAGGAGACATTCTCCGTGTGAGATGCTAAGGGGAGATGATCACATCCTCATCAGTTGGAAGAATTCAGTACCTTTTTACAGTGTGTTTTCAGGCAGCTGCTGGGATTAAGGTTATAGGCATTAAGTTAAGGGTTTATAGTTCTCTTATGGGCGTAGATTCAGCAAATCTCCATTCTTACAGAATTTAGGGTGTGTGGGCTGCTGCAGCAGGCAAAGAGTATCAACTGCTCTGGGCTCAGACAGTGGCTGCGTTTCAATCTCATGCTCCAGCTTGTTGCCTGAAGAAATCAGAAAAAATATTTTTTTCCATCCCAATGAACGACTTCAAGAGCTCTTCTGTTTATTTGCTCATTTTCTGTTTAGCTAGTGGGTTGTTATTTCGGGTTGTTTGGTTTGGTGCATTTGCCCTCCCTCTGCGATGCTCCACATTGGCTGCTGCTGGAGATGTGGCAGCCTTAGGACAGAACAGCACTCTGTGAGGATACAGAGGGTTCCCTCGCCCAGCTGGGTCTTCTGCATGAAAATTAATGCCCAGAAATACACAGAGAGTTAGACGGAATGATACAATCATCCTATCTAACATTAAGCCTTGTGAGATATACACATAAATTCACATTTATATTGGTATTCTAAATTATAAATTATAATGTCATTAAACTCTGATGTTTTAATAATTATTATTTTAAAATAAGAAAGAAAAATAGAAAACCTATGAACTTTATAGCACATCCTTCTTTTTATCCAGTGAAGCTATCATGCTTACTTAAGTTCTCCTCTTTCCATACAGATTCACTTGATATTTTTTGCTATATCTTAACTAGATGCTGTATCTGCTATGCTGGATGACTGATCCGCATATATCTCATGTGCATGTATGTTACCATCATTAGTTACGGGTGAGATCACGTCAGCAATCGCAGGAAGCCCGTTAATTATTTCGAAATTGCTTCAGTCTTTCACTAGAAGTCGATCTAAAGCTCTGCTTTGGAGCATAAACACATCCTTATGGATTTTTCTCTTAAAACTTAGGTCTTGCTTACAATGAAGTTCTGAGGGTAAGCAACAGCCAATTGAGTTTTAATGTGGCACCGTAAATATATGTGTTCCACTATGCCTTGGAAGCACGAAGCACTCCAGCTGATGATCTACATCAGACCATACATATGGCAAGCATCAAGAGGCTATTAAACCTGCTACCTTGAAGAAAACACCAGCAAACTCTGATTGCATTGTGTTGCATACAAATACCTATTTCCATTTTGATACAGGAATTATACAGTGTATTGACTCTCCTCTCAAATCTGAACTTCTTGGCTATTAAATACCTTCCAGCCCAGCCCCAGCCACGTGTGGTGGGTCACCTTCAGATCCCAGCTCTCTGGGCCGGTCCATTTGTGTACTTCACTGCTACCAGAACGCTACTATCAGGCATTTCGTCAGCCTACCTGAGATGGTACTCAGGAAGATGGGAGGTGTGTTGATCAGAGAAAACACAGGCTTCTGCCCACTTTTGAGCATCTTCTTTATAATTAATAACCACAACCACAAATTGTGGTTTCTTAGGGAAACTATCACTAGGGCCTACTGTAGAATAGAGAGATACAATCATGCCTTACATTACACATTAACATTATACTACACATTGAACAATTCTACCCAGTCAGATTGCATTTGAAGTTTCTGTGTGTAGTACTTTCCAGCTTTCTTACAAGTACTGAAACAGATCTAGGCCCCCACTGTACTTCAGTTTTTAATTAATTGGATATGGGGTTTTTTTTGAATGATCTGCAAAAACACCAGTGACTTTGCTTCCTATTTAAATTAATGATTTTAAAGGACCATATTTGTGCTCAAACCTGTGCCTTAACTATTCATTATTGGAGATTTTGTTAATTACTTCTTTGCTTGCTTTTCTGGGTTTTCTACCAATTCTTTATCCCTGGTCATCTAAATCATGTAGTACTTGGCTTGGTAATTAATTTTTCTTTCCTTAAAAAACCCCAAAAGACATCTATAGTCATGTGACAGTCACCATGTTTGAATAACACTACCAAATGAAAAAATCCTACTGGAATCTCAAAAGATCTCTCATATTTCAAATATCTAGATGTATTACATTCCCAAAAGACTTAGGAGTTCAAGGGGATAAAAACCCCTGTCTACTGATTCAGCTAGGCATGATGTGCACAGCAGAGGCTGACCAGAACAGGCTCAGCATTATTGTAGCAGCAGATGCTGTTGCAAGAGGAGAAAAGGGGAAAGAAAGCTGATCAGTACTACTCTCATGGAAAGTTTTTATGTGCTTCCTTCCAAAGCCCAAATGTGCATGCTCTATGAAGCCTCAGAAGGACATTTCTACATTGCTAAAATCCACTGATGCTCTATTTGACAGGTCCGGATGAAGTGTTGTGGTTTAGTTCCAGCTGGCAGCTGAGCACCAGGTGGCTGCTCACTCACTCCTCTCTCCCAGTGGGATGGGGAAGAGAATCAGAAGAAAAAGGTAAAACTTGTGGGTTGGGATATGGACATTTTACTGGGACAGCAAAGGGCGAAGAAAAATAGCAACAGTACTTATCACGGAATATACAAAGCAGGTGATACACAAGGCAATTTGCTCACCCCACAAACAGACACCCAGCCTGTCCTGGGGCTGCAGCTCCTCCCCAGCCAGCCCCCTCTATATGCTGAGCATGACATAATATGGTATGGAATACCCCTTTGGCTAGTCTGGGTCACCTTTCCTGGCTGTGTCCCCTCCCAGCTTCTCAAGAAAATTAACTCTATCCTAGCCAAAAACCAGGACACAGGGCTTACTTCCTTTACATGGAGGGAGAAGCCTCACCCTGAGGGAAGAAGCACCAAAGGCAGAGATTTGTTTTATGCTGAGTTCTTTCTTTACATATGGCAAAGATATAAGTTTATCTAACAATGGTCTATTATGATATGTCAAAGTCATAGGATTATCTTAGGCTGGGCTGTTAGGATATGCTGTGCTGATCTACGTCGTTATTGTTTTAATTTGGTGCCAATTTTAGAGATGCTTTGGACTCTGATAGAGAGACACAGGATGGGGGATAGAAAAACCAATTGAGAACAAAGATGGGGTTTTTTAAGGGAGTAAAAGGCAATCAATAGCAAAACAGATATTCCTAGTGATAAAAAAGTCTTTGGAAACCAGCCATTGTTACTATAACCTATGTGTAAGAAGGGGAACCTCAGAGTGGTTCCACTCCATCTATATACCTCCCACTGTTTTCATCACTGTAGCTCGTGATAAGCCCTCTCCTCCATTTCTGTCAGTCTCCCTCACAAACCCTTATGATCTTTCCTCCTTTTATGCTTTTATGCTTTAAAATTGCTCTGAGTCTGCTGGTAAAAGACAATGCCTAAATGTATAACAGATACACCCATTCACCTTGGGATGAATGTTTTATCGGTTTGGATGTCATCATATTCCTCACAATCACATGTTCCTCCCCCCAACACATATGGCAAGCAGCTGTATCATACTGGCACTACTCTTACTTACAGTTTAAACCTGGGAGACTCAGAAATTCAAAATTAAAACAACAAAATAACAAATTTGACCTCTTCTTAGAGAGCACTACTTTTAATCAATGCAGAAGCAAAGAAGATCAATGAGAAATCCGAAATTAAGCAAGGAATAATATTACCCCTGTCTTCAGAAGATGTTAATCCAAAAGAAAGGGCACTATTATCCCCAAATCAGTGTCCAAAGGTGCTCAAGAAATGGTCCAAGTTTCTGATCTCATCTTCTCCATTTTTTATTGAAGAAAGAGGAATGAATATCTGCATCTGGCATAGTCAGACAGAAGAGTATGCTAAAAATAACATCCAGTGTTTAAGTAGCAATTTTCATTCAGATATCTTAAAGTCTTTACAGGGATGGATGAGATACATTATCACCACTTTACAAGACAGAAAAATCAAGATACTATTGAGTTAATTCACCTGCCCAAAGATAACTCTTAATTTCACCTAAGGGACAGGATCAGATTTATGACAACCCAAGAAGCTAAATCCTGTTCTTCCTTTCACTCATTCTCTCGCATTTCCCCACAGCGAAGCATTTCACGTTACATGAGGGAGAGGCCACGGGACTGTCTAGGGCACCGTTCTGCCATTCACACCACAGCTGCATCTGGCCCTGTGGACGAATAATGCCCCATGAACAAGGGCATTAGTGAATAAATGCAGAACTGCTGAACGCTTAGCCTGCAGGAAAGCATTAAATCACAAAGTCAGATGTTCACCTAAACTTTCTCATTTAAAGACTGAGCAGATTGCCAAGACTGCAGAGATTGCAGAGACTGAAACAAAGCCTTTACCTATTGCAAGCTCTTGGCACAAATTACTCAATACAACAGGAAATCCTATCACACAGCAATGCATAACAGCGTTGCGCCTGGTTGCAAAGAGCTTGCCTCCCACTCACATGGCCATCAGGACAGAAACCTTTCAGCATGACTGCACAGCACATAGAAATCAGCCAATGCTATATTTAGACTCAGAAGTCTTCTTTCAGTCCTGCATTGAGAGACTGGAAATTGCATCGCCTACAAACCCCAGAATTAGCTCCTTGACTTCATTCGCTCCGCTAACACACCATTTGCTTTCTCCTTCCCTCCTAATGTCCTGACATTTTCTCTAGTTGGAATGGGACTGTGGTGGGTGGGTATTTTATTGGCACATCAATCCATTCATGCTGGAAAATCATTGATACATTTACATCTACTGACAGATTTATTTTTTCTCTTTCTCCTTTCTAAACTTTAAACATCTGCCAGTTCCAAGATAAGACACCTTCTGTTTACAGCAATGCCCTAGCTGTGGAAATGCAATCTTCTTTTTTTTTTTTTCCCCTTCACTAAAAAAAAAAATATTTCATGCATTTTTCCCTATTTTGTTTCAGTTAATAGGAAAAAAAGCCCCAAGAGATACTGAAGACTAATCCCATTTCCAATGGGATTGTTCATGGCAGTCTACAGCAATCATTAAGAAAATAACACGATATTCCAGCTCCCAATACCACAGGATATGTTGTAGCTGAGCTTCTTGCTCTGCTGCTCACATTGGTGCTGTTTATAATCAGTATTATTTGCCCAGTGTCAAAAGCTCTTTGGAGATAGCTTAAATAGACCTTCAGTTATGAGCTTGGTTTGGAAGGTTTCATCCCTGAAAACAGAAACGCTGTGAAGCTACACTCATGATTTCACACGTGTAGCCTCCGTAATTCAACAGACCATCTTCCTGGTGGTGCTGAGATGAAGAGATGTCAGGTGATGGAGGCCAGTATCCCTTCTGCTTCATATCAGTAACCAGGAGATCACCCCAGATCATGGCAGGAGGCTTCCTGGTGAATGCCAGCCTAGGAAAGGGAATCAAAATCTGAACCAGTTGTGAACTAGTAGGATATCCAGCAGAAGTGCTCAAATTGGGAAGTGGCCAAGCCATGGAGACTAACAAGATAAATGTGCAGAATATGCTCACTTTATTGCTAACTCATCTCTGTATTTCCCTTTCTCCTCTGCACATTTATAGCCGTTTGATGGTGTTTTCTAACAGCACTGTAACTTTTCAGTGTACAGGCCAACAGGCCATAGTGTACAAATAAGAGACCGGTGAAGCCTGGTTTTTGAATACTTCCAGATTCCTGGGTGTATCCTTCCATTGTTCATCTTAGTAAGTACGTAACAGTGGGATGACAGGCTGGGGCCAGGGCCGGGAGATGCCGAAGGGAAGTGTAGCCACCCAGTGGTCATCCGCGCTGAGTTACGCAGCGGTGCCGCAGGGACCACGAAGGATTTACTGTGGCTGTGCCTTCACGCTAGGAGAGTCCGTCGGCAGAAACCGTGCAGGATGCAGAATCACTTTACACTGTAGTGACTATATTTTGTCTTCCATGAGACGAAAGGAAACACTTCAAAACTTTAATATGAGTCTCCTATTAGTCAATTCTGTGAGCAGGAAAACTAGTATACAAGAGAAATATATAATATTCCTACAATGTTATATCAAATGTGCATTCTAGTAGTATTAACACATCCCAGCTGAGATCTAAGCCTGATGATCAGGGATGATATTGTGATTTCTAATGAATGGCAGCTTTGTTCTCAAAGATTTTAAAATCAGACAAGAAATGAAAAATCAGAAGTGCCACTAATCCTCTAAACCAACAGAGATACCTACACACAAAGAATTTATCTGACTTTCAAGGTTGTGCCAGGAAGCTGTGGTTAATCAATGAGGTTAATCTCTGTGTCTTGTGTTTTATTCTAGTGCCATCATTACATAGTTTCAGTTCCTACACCGTGCTTTCTGTATAGAGAAGCTCATTGATTTAAATTCACACTGCTTAACATTTTCCAAGTAGCTATTAGGGAAATCACAGTAGCTTGGAAANAAAAAAAAAAAAAAAAAAAAAAAAAAAAAGTATTAGCAACTCAGCTTTCACAAAACATTTTTTTTTCTGGTCACAGCAATAGACCGGCTAGATTTCAGGGGTTTTTCTTAGGTGCAACAGACAAGCTTTGTGTTTTGGATTCCAGATGTCTTTGGACACTGAACTCTCCATAAAGAATATGATATCAACTACGTATTTCACAGATATGTCATAAGTGATTTTTGTAAAGTGCTTTCAGATGATTACAAAAGAGAGATCATAAAAGACTAGAGAATTAACATTATGTTAGGACATTTGGCCTCAAAGGACCATGACTGATAAAACTATGCATTGTGATAAAGAAAGTCCATTTTTTATTAGGAATGGGCTGATAGTGTCCAGAGCTAGGTTAGGGTTGTAACTTAGGTTTGAGGGCAAATTGGACAAATGCTCAGACATATTAATAGTAATATCCTGAGGCTGATTTCATGAGATTCAGGAATGTCTGAAACAGAGAATAAGCTCCTTCCAGTATTGGATCCATCTGCTGTTTTGATGCTAAACATAGATATATAAAATAAAGTACAGAGAGGTAGGATTCAAAATTCTATTCAGGTCACCTTTACTTTTCAGCTCTAATTAAAAATAACAATTCCAATTAAGTGGAGGTTGCATACTCTGCATTGTTTCCAACAAATCCTGGAACCTTAATGAAATCTCAGTAGTGAGCAATGAGTAGGCATGTTGAGTGTTGGACTGTCTGGGGTGAAGTCTTACAAAAACCCTGATCATTTCTATAGTGATTTTACTATTGCTGAACGGTAGAATAAAACCCATTGACTCAGGATGGATAATCATCAGGTCAGAATTAAGCCCTTTAAAAATCCCTACATCGTTTCTTCTTTTGCACAGAACTAGTTTGTATAATTGACATACTAAACCTCATTATAGGGTTAGAGAACATTTAGGTAAAATTGACTTCCACAAATCCGTGGGCCCTGAAGGGCTGTATCCATGAGTGGTCAGGGAATTGACAGATGTTATTACTATGCCACTCTCCATCATCTTTGAAAGATCACAGAGAACAGGAGAAGGGCCAGGAAAGCTCACATCACTCCAGTCTTTAAAAAGGGCAAGAAGGAGGACCCAGGAAACTACAGACCCATCAGCCTCACCTCCATCCCTGGAAAGGTGATGGAACAGCTCATTCTGGGGGTCATCTCTAAGCATGGGGAGGAGAAGAAGGTTACTGAGACTGGTCACCATGGATTCACCAAGAGCAAATCATACCTGACCAATCTGATAGCCTTCTGTGATGGCATGACTGGCTGAGTGGATGAGGGGAAAGCAGTAAATGTTGTCTACCTTGACTTCAGCAAGGCTTTTGACACTGTCTCCCATAACATCCTCACAGGTAAGCTCAGCAAGTGTGGGTTACATGAGTGGACAGTGAAGTGGATTGAGAACTGGCTGAATGGCAGAGCTCAGAGGGTTGTGATAAGCGGTGCAGTCTAGTTGGAGGCCTGTAGCTAGTGGTGTGCCCCAGGGGTCAGTACTGGGTCTGGTCTTGTTCAACATATTCATCAATGACCTGGACAAGGGGACAGAGTGTTCATTCAGCAAATTCGCTGACGATACAAAACTGGACGGAGCGACTGACACACCAGAAGTCTGTGCTGCCATTCAGCGAGACCTGAACAGACCAGAAAGTTGAGCAGAGAGGAACCAAATGAAATTCAACAAGGGCAAGTGTAGGGTCCTGCACCTAGGGAGGAACAACCCCAAGCACCAGTACAGGTGAGGGGTTGACCTACTGGGAAGCAGCACTGCAGAGAAGGACCTGGGAGTCCTGGTGGACAACAAGCTCTCCCATGAGCCAGCAATGTGCCCTCATGGCCAAGAAGGCCAATGGTATCCTGGGGTGCATTAAGAAAACTGTGGCCAGCAGGTTGAGGGAGGTTATCCTCCCCCCTCTACTCTGCCCTGGCGAGACCACATCTGGAATATTGTGCCCAGTTCTGGGATCCCCAGTTCAAGAAAGACAGGGAACTACTGGAGAGAGTCCAGTAAAGGGCTACGAGGATAATGAGGGGACTGGAGCATCTCTCTTATGAGGAAAGTCTGAGACAGCTGGGTCTGGTTAGCCTGGAGGAGAGAAGACTGAGAGAGGATCTTATTAATGCTTATAAATATCTAAAGGGTGGATGTTTAGAGGAAGGGGCCAGACTCTTCTCAGTGGCACCCAGTGACAGGACAAGAGGCAATGGGCACAAACTGGAACACAGGAAGTTCCATCTCAATATGAGGAAAAACTTCTTCACTTTGAGGGTGACCGAGCACTGGACCAGGCTGCCCAGAGAGGTTGTGGAGTCTCCTTCTCTGGAGATAGTCAAAACCCTGCCTGGACGCCATCCTGTGCAACCTGCTCTAGGTGATCCTGCTTTAGCAGAGGGCTTGGACTAGATGATCTCCAGAGGTCCCTTCCAATCCCTACCATTCTGTGATTCTGTGATTATTCTGGGCACAAACCCAACTCTAATTATTATGTTAAAACAGATCTCTGTTTGGAGATGTTGAGGAAAGAGGAGATGAATCATAATTTCCCTTTAAGTATCTCCTTCTTGTCATTTGTCACTGTTAGGTACCAGCTGCTGGACTATATAGACGATGGATCTGATCCATTGTGGCAGTTCTTATAGCCTTCTTCTCCAAGTATGTTAAGCAGAGTTTTCAAATTGAAAACTTTCCTCTGAGAAGGAAGAGATAAACTATGTTTACAATTAATTGAAACATACTGTCTTTTTTTTTTCTCCCATGATTTTCCTAGTGAGTAAGATAGTACTATTTGCTATTCATGAGTGAATTCTCCTTCCCCAAATAGCTGAATGAATTAAAGCAATTCTTCCTGAAAAATGTTATATTTTAAAGCTTGAGATTTCAGGGATGGATTCTCGAGTACCTCAGAAAGGTTTAACAATGACTGACACTGTCTTTCATTCATCATGTTTTACTCATAAGGCAGATCCTTTGACTATCACATTCCAGCCTTCTCCTCTGAGAGGACTCTCAAACTGCCCCTACCTGAAACCTGTAGGAATCTGACATCTTTAGTAGGTCTATCTGAAATTAGCCAAGAATTTCAAAAGCTTTCAGAGATACCAAATATGTCATCCTATAGCCTTTGCTTCTATCAAAAACCAATAGAAAATCAACGAAAAAAAAAAAACAACAAATAACTTTTCAAATAACATCCTAACTTTCTGAGTTTTTGTTCATTATTTAACAATGTTTGGTGGAAAATGGACTTATAGCAGAGTATTTTGTTATAGTCAAAGTAAGTCCAAGACAAGTGATGTCCTTTTGTCTTCTTGTAGAAACTATAATCTGCGAACCTTGAAGATTCAATTTTGCATTCTGCAGAGCTGTAAGCAGTTTTTACTAATGGCCAAACCAGGTCTGGCTGCAAGCATTACATTTGCTTCCAAGTGAGTAAAGTGAAACTTTTGCACAAGTATACTTGTACTGAGTTCCTGAATGATGTGCATTAGCCATCAGTGCTTCCTTAGTTGGGACAATAATTAGAAGTGGGGTCTGAACCAAGATTCTTGGAAGCAAATAACCTCATTTTTGCATTAATTTCCAACCCAAACCCAGATGTGGCTCTGAATTTCACAAATGAGATCCCACTCAACTATAAGCAGAACTAAAACTTTAGACCAGATCTCCTAAATTCAAAGATTTTAAAATCCAGCTCTGTATTTTGTGGTTTGGAGCCCAGTCTCTTTCTAGAGATATTTTCAGTTAAAACCTAGTAACGGGCAAGCAGTTTCTAGTGTTTTCCTCCTCAGAAAATATTTCTATATATCTTTCAGCTGGTCAAATTATCCTATTTGAAACGCATTTGTAATTTGCTGTGACTGAGTGACCTGCTTGTGAGGCTGTGTCTGATCATTTGCAGACCCTGTTAAATAACAGCTTGTGCATGACTTTAGCAGATGGTTTAGCTAACATATAATTTCTATAGGTATATAAAACAACATTTGGAATAAGAAAGCATAATGGCCTCAAGACTCTCTCTTCATTTTTGCAAAGTCATTTGCTTCTAGCTGTTACAGCACAGCAGCAAAGGACCATACAGTGAAAATTATGACAGGCTAAACTAAGCTGAATTAATAACACTATTTAAGTAATACTCCAGAAACCATACTAATGTGTGTTTAAAAACAAGTATTTCTCAGATAGCTACAAAGAGGGAGGTCTAATATTTCCAGATCAAGCAAAACAGTTTGATCAGCACTGATTTGGTCATGGTTTTAAATATCTGCAGTCTCCAGAGAAGGTTTATTTTGACATAGTCATTATTAAAGCTGGCATTTGAAAAGCATCAGCAAAAAACTCCGTAATTTATTTTCAGGAGATAATATTTTTTAAAGAATATGCATTGTCAAAATTAAGATGCAAGACTTTGCTGATAGCACTTGGATTTCATTCCAGATGATAAAGAAACAATAACTGGTTCACAGCTTATGTTTTTCCAGAGTTTAGAGGGAGAGCTATTCCAGAGCATAAATTCAGAAGTACTTATTCACCCTACACTTCATCTGTAGCTGACTGAGGGAGTTAGAGGTCCTGGAGAGCAAGAGGCTACTCTGCAATGCCATGAGGGCATTCCACGGTGCCCCTTGTCATCCTGATCCCAAGGTGTGCACCCCAGGTGCATCCATACAGCAGAGAAGATATGCTCTGCAGTTTGCCCCACTATTTTTCCCTTCTGGGAATAAACTGGAATGATATGTGATATTCTATCTACCTGTGGACCTGCATTTCCTTTGGAAAGAAATCCTGATGCACAAGCAAATGAAACACAACCCTGTCTCCTCCCCTCATGGAGCTGGAACGTGGCCACGGTGCCGCATGAACCGAGCCTGCAAGGTTTCGCTGTAGGACCTGTCAGTCCTATCGTGTTGGCTCAGCCAAAGAGCCCCGATGGGAAGTTTCTGCTTTGAATCATCCCCTACAAGAATCCATTGCTCTCCACAAACCATGGAGGAAACCTAAGATGACCAGATTTCTGTGTCCAGGGTTAGCTTTTGTTATCACAGAGTTAGCCTTTGTTATCACATTTGTTACTCATTTATCCTCTATTAATTACATGGCACTTTGTTCAGCTAATATTAATTCTGCTATGAACATCAGAGAATGTCTTGCGTGCCGACTTGTGGGTGTTCTGCACGTGCGTTAATGAGAGAATGTGTCATCCTCCAGAGCAAGATTAATATATATCAGAAAGTTCTGCCAAAGTGCCACTTCAGATGTGTTTTTCTTAAATATTACAAGCCACAAAAAGGAGATACAACTTTGCAAAAATGTTTGCGGTTCCTATTCCAGTTTTTATTTCTGATCTACCTTACCTCCTTAAATTCCCCTTCCTAGTATTTAGGATGCTGTAATCGTCTTGTTCTAACCTAAAGCCAATCCAATATCATTACTAAGTAGTGGAAATAGCTCTGCTCATTGACATCTGTGAGTGTGGCAGAAAGAATCCCCAATACGGTCAGAAAATAAAAAGTAACAATCAAGTCCAGCAAATGAAGACAGCTTATAAAACTATCAAAATATATAAAACTATCACTGCCAGTTCTGCAGCACCCACATACATGAGTCTAATTTATATGAATTGTTCCAAGCCTCATTTACTGAGGAAAATTGCTGTCATTACAGATACATCAGTGAGTTGGTCGGGAACATTTTTGTTCTACTTTTCAAATTAGAACATATTGATTACTTCATACAACATCTTTTCAGGGGGAACTGTTGTTTTTGGGAAATGGATTGAAAAACATTTGCAAATGTTTTTTAATGTAACTGAGACTCTGTCTCCAGAAATGACCATTCCCTGGCTCAAAGTTGCTTTTCATAGACAAAGATAAGCAACTTAAATCACAAAGTATATATTGAAAACAACCAAAATGTTTCCAAATCAAAATGTTACAGCTGATCTGAACCAAAACCATATCTTCTGGATTTACAGCCCATGATGTTTTTAGATTTTGATTTTTTTTTGTCCTGATTCAGGACATAAACATTTTTCCATATTGTTACATTTGGCCAGAACGTGAAGTCTATTTCCTGCCTGTTTCTTTTTTACTGCCATACTGATGGCAGTTCTCCTAGCACAGTCACAGCTGTAAGATATTGGCTCTATTGCAACTGTGAGACTGCTTTTGCTGAGATACTTTATGTCAGTTCCACAGACCCAAAAGATAACTGTTCTGCAAAACCAATGTTTTTACTTGCTAGGATAACTGTAGATATATAGTTTTATACACACACACAAAAATCCCTCAGATCTAGCTTGTATTATGGTGTTAGCCGTAAATTTAAGACTAGATTTTTCCCTATTTGCATCAATGAATCTACTTCATTGAAAGCATTCCTGTAATTCACCAAGGTGCAAAGGGTCTCTTGGGTCCCATGAGGGCAATTTTAATGTTAACCATAATCCATATTTTAATACTTGAATATAGTGATGGGAGACACACTAATACCATGGAAATGGTCTTAAATATCCCCTGTTCCAAACAATGCCAGAATTATTAGATGTTAATAGACTTGCTGTATTTACTCTGGTAATTTCTTGTTCTATTCCTAGTCCCTTTGTGACCTCTTTGTTCCTGCCCCGGTTGCTGTCTCATAGCACAGATAAGACTGCTTGAATTCCTTCTCTGCTCCAGCACTTGGAAGTGGGAAGAGGTGAAGAGGGACCACATACTATATTCCTTTCCCCCAGCTGGATGTGCTCCTCTGTTTCCCAAGAATGATGCTACAGCAGAGGAGAGTAGTCTTCAGTGGGATTTTATGGCATATCTACAACAGAAAACAGTGCAGGGGTTATTCTTGTATTCTGACAATAGCTAGCATGGCACAACTCAAAGAATAATAGAATAACAGAATGGTTTGAGTTGGAAGGGACCTCAAAGATCACCTAGTTCCACCCCCCCTGCCATGGGAAGGGACACCCTCCACTAGACCAGGGTGCCCAAAGCCCCATCCAACCTGGCCTTGAACATTTCCAGGGAGGGGGCATCCACAGCTTCTCTGGGCAACCTGTTCCAGTGCCTCACCACCCTCACAGTGAATAATTTATTCCTAATATCTAATCTAAGTGTACCCTCCTTCAGCTTAAGGCCATTACCCCTTGTCTTATCACTCCATGACCTTGTGAACAGACCCTTTCCAGCTTTCCTGTAGGCCCCTTCAGGTACTGGAAGGCTGCTCTAAGGTCTCCCCAGAGCCTTCTCTTCTCCAGGCTGAACAACCCCAACTCTCTCAGCTTGTCTCCATAGGAATGGTACTCCAGCCCTCTGATCATCTTCGTGGCCCTCCTCTGGACTCATTCCAGCAGCTCCATGTCCTTCTTGTACTGGGACCCCGGAGCTGGATGCAGTACTCCAGAGTGGGATCTCACAAGAGCAGAGTAGAGGGGCAGAATCACCTCCCTCGACTTGCGGGTCACACTTCTTTTGATGCAGCCCAGGACACAGTTGGCTTTCTAGGCTGCAAGCACACATTGCCAGCTCATGTTGAGCTTCTCATCCACTAACACCCCCAAGTCCTCCTTAGGGCTGCTCTCAATCCATTCTCTGCCCAGCCTGTAGTTGTGCTTGGGACAACTCATGTCCACAAGAGTAAAAGTTTCTTCTCTCCCAAAGCAGAGTGGCTGCATTGAAATAGCTTACCAGAAGCTACATATGCCACATAAAATTCCCACAGCAGGCCTGGGCACGGTTGGGAAGAGGTCTGCCTGGCACGACTCCATTGTGCCCAGGAATACGCTGACAGTAAAGCACTACAGGTAATCATGGGATGGTGCCTAAGTCTTTCCCCAACCTGGTATTATTTTGTAGTGTGGACCTACCTGTCCAGCCCAGCATCACAGCAAGAGTGGGAAGAAAGAAAATTTTACTGGAAAAGGCTTCCAGGACCCCAGTCAGCAGCAAAAAACTTACTGCTTACTGACACAAGTACAGGAGGTGTCAGTCTGGAGGTCCAGCCCCAGACACAAGTGCCTGACCAACTGGAGGGTGGGGGATTAGTCAGTGGAGAACCACTCCTGCCCTTATCATCAGTCCCCTTGCAAGCTCACTAAGCTGGCATTTACAACATATACCAAAGCGTGACGGTGGTGTGATATTTCGTTGGCATTGTTATCATGGAAGACTTGAATGGAATTATTTCACATAGTCTCTGAAATATTAGCACTGTAATGAATTTCAGCCTGCTTGAATGAATACTGTGGGGTTTGTTTTGTTGTTTGTTTGGGGTTTTTTTATTGGCTGAGACTTTTCCTTAAGTCTATAAATACTTAAGACAAAAATTTATTTATTTATTTGTTTATTTATTTATTTATTACAGAGAACTTGCTAATAAAGAGAGGGCAGAGAGCATGAAACATGGAAGAGAGAGGTTCAGCATTTTTAATTTTGACCCTAGCATTGCCCCTGGACAAACCACTAAACAGTTGAGTTTGCACTTGATATAAATTTCTTAGCCCCTTGTGGCTAATGAGAGCTGCAGGATAATGAATCACATCATCACTTCAAAAGATAATATGTACAACCCTAATGTTTTCAAATTTCACAAAGATGACATGAGGGCAGTTGGAAACCTGCCAAACTTCAGAACAGTTATTGAGTTATATGCACAGCATCAAGGCACGACAAACGGAGGAAAAAACAATGTTTGGTAGAAAGAGACAGAAACTGGAAAATAATATGTTAATGGATAAACAGACATACTGGGGTCCATTTTTTTGTTCTGTGATATTTCACAGGCTGGCTGTGTCTTGTGCATGATTAATTAGTCTCCTCCATGTTACCCCTCCCACAACGTTTCTGAGCTGGTAGACATTTCAGTTCTATTTGCTTTTCCTGTGTGTGTTTCAAACCTCCTGCAACTGCAGAAAAGATACTGGTGATCTTACATATAAGATCAGCACTTTTGCACATTTGTTAACAGCTAGCAGCTCTCTTCATAAAGTAAGCGTATGACCTAATAAAGTTGTATAAACATACTGTCATTAAATATATGTAATAGCTATTATAATTCGATATATTCTTAGCTGTCAACAGGTTTTGGACTGGGCTCTGGGTGTTCCTACGTGGCAGTTGAAGCGGAGGTGGCGGCCAGCAGATCCCTGGAAGGCGTGCTGCCAGCGCTGTGAGTGCTGGCTGCTGATAGAAGAGGGAGCTTTGCAGAGGTGAAGCGAGTGATGTCCCAGGCATGCCTTCTGGGGACGCCAGCACAGCCGCGCGAATCAGCGAACTGCTGTGTTTGTATTGCTGCATGTGAAGATATCTCTGCTTTGCTGTGTGGCCATCACCAGCACCAAGAAGTCTGAAATGCCATCAGTGGCAAACGCAGGAGTTACAAGGAATGCAAATTGTAACAAGAGGTTTCTTTTATTGACTGGTGCTGAAAGATATGGGGTTTGTGTTTGTCTGGTTTTGTGTTAATACTATGCAATTCTGCTTGTGCAAAACCAACAATAATATTTCAGAACTTTATTTCAAGGTGAACCATGGGAAGGAAATGAGATTGGCCAACGCCACTAGCCAGGCCAGGCCCCATTTGTATATATCCCAGCTTCGCCCTTTTACTTGAGGGAAAAAAAAAAAATAAATGTTACAAGAGCTGGAAAATAAATCATTAGATTTTAAGTGCAAAGAGGGACAGGCTTCTTTTTCAGAGTTGGTGCCAGAATCACTTCCAGGTATGACCAGAAATCGGGAACTTGCAGCTAAGTCCTGGGATTTCGTTTTGTTCTTCCTCATTTGCCTGCAACATGATGAAGGACTCAGAGAATGTTTTGCAGTAGAGGTGATAATGAGGATTGCAAGGACACTTTTAAATATAAAAGAACTACATTTAAAAAAAAAAAAAAAGCAAAATAAATCCTGTGCTTTTTTTTAATCTGCCCTTACTTCATCACCACTCTGAATGGGTGCTCACAATTACTGTTTGTGTGATATTATACTCTAAGCAGTAAGGAAGGAAAATTTGGCCAAAACTTATAACAAGTCCTCTGTTTTGTCAGTGTGAAATACTTGATAATTTGTAATGCATTTAGCCATTAATCATTTTAAAGGGCTTTTAAATGGGCATGAAGTCCTTTGAGCCTTTTCCGTATACAGACATTGGATCAGGGACCTTTGCTGCAAATTACTTTTGTCTGGACTTCTAATACAAAATCAACTTGAGAACAAGGGAAATACATCACTGTTAAATTTTATTATAAGACAGAACCATTATAACACATCATGGGAAACATTTTTGAGCTGTTCTATTAATAACAGCAGTGCCTGATTTCTTTGGTTTAAACTTACCTTTTTCACATTTTCTTGTGACATTTTCCAGATATAAATTGTTATGATGAAGAGTCATTCAAAGCAAGGGAAAAAGCTGTAATTATGTTTCTCTTTTCTAAAAGAGAGTGGGCCAGGAGGGGGATTATTTTACAGAGATCAGTGAAGGACACCCTAATAAAGATTGGTCTGGAACATTTCTTTTTATGACAATTGACTTATCAGCAAGAGCCATTGTAGCAAATCTGGAAATTACATAATTGCCAGAAACTGTAGATATTTGACTTGGCAAGAATCGTAGGTGTCTCTGATTTATTATTGTAAGAATTTGGCTCTGCAAAGATGAAGAAATGTTTAATGAAAGAACAGTAGAATACAAATGAAACGAGCAGAGATCCTGTTTTCAGAGACTATATTTAACTACGTTGTCACTACTACCGTAACACAAATAAACTAAACTGAAAATGTCCGGGATGGCAAACTGGCACAAAGATCAATCTGCATAAAAATACTAATTTCAACAGCTAAACACTCATCTTTTGCTCCCCATTTTGTGCTACCCTTTGGGTAAGTTATCTGTGGGTCATTCATTTTATTAGATGCTATCCCTTTTAGCACAGGCACAATAAGAAAACTATAAATCTGAAAGAAACTTGTTAATGAGGACTTGCATTTTTTTAATCTGTCCTTCACAAGGCAGTGAAGTCCTTTCAAGCAGCAAAGTCTAAAGGCATTAGGTGTTATTAAATTCAAGAGAAACGTAGGTGACTTTAAGATCAGAGTGGTGAAGTGGGAACACTGTAAGTACTTATTTTAGGTTTGGAGGATTTGCAGACCACAGCAATTCTGAAAACACCCATAATTATTCTCTGTATCAGAAGACCAGGTCACCACACAGTAGATTAAGGTGAATGTCTCTGCTTAAACCATTTGCATCAAAGAGATTTACTTTGGCAAGTCCTACAGGAGAAGTTTTCCCTTTGATAAAGTTCAGCCTCTTTTGCTGGAGAAATGCTGTTTCCTGAAAATGGATTATCATCTACTCTTTAATATCTCCTTATGTTTCTTGTGTTTATCTTACTACCTCACGGAGGAGCTGCTAAGAACATCCCACAGTTTATCTGTCTTGGCATTCAGCTGGGCGGCAGCAGCTGGAATCAATGCCACCGCTGCTGCTCCTCAGGGTCGTTGTGAAGGGAAAGAAATCCTGCCGCAGCGTGAGATCGACATTCCTATCTCCCAGAAGACACACGTGCTGGCACCACCATCATCCATTAGACCAGAAGTTTTGAGCCTGCTATCAGGCTGGAGCTTCTCTGCTGGCACTTGGACAGACCACTGCCCTGCCAGGGCTCTGATCATCCCAGTTTTACAGAGGAGTAAAACACCGTTAGAAAAAATGTTTCTGTTGAAGTGGAAAACTCAGATGATATATTTTATTGTCAGGAGTTTAGGGAGAAATATAGCAAAAAGTCATAAAAAACTACCTTGTTATCTCTATAATTTTTTCCAGGAGTAAATACTGAATAGATGTTACAGGACATGTTGGGAAAGGGGAGATATGTCAAAGAGTCTGAGGTTACCTTTGCTAAATTGTGGCAATAACACTAACAAAGAGTTAATATTGCTCCATATTGTTCCTGCTCCATATCCACCCTGATATTGTTAACTACTGAGGTCGCACAGGCCAAGGTGCCTCCAGACACCTGAATGCAGAAACCTTCTGCCCAAAAGCCTTGATCCTGACATGAGTAGACTATTCAAATAAAGCTTTTTTAGCAAGTAGCAGGAAATGAGCATTCCTGTGGCCATCAGCAGTAAAATGTGTAAGCATCAGAAAATGGAGCACCTCCAAAATCTTCAGCTTGGGCTTTACCATCCAGTCAACATAAGCAGAAGGAGCATGACTTGTACTGTGTCATTTGCTACAAGAGCATTTCTTAACGGACAGATTTGTGAAGGCTTTACTTTCCTCCCTTTTCTCATTAGCACAAGCTGCAAGATCATTCTCTGAATATATTTGACATGACCGTGGCCTTGTAGACTTGCACCCAGCTCTGTGCTTGGACTCCTTTCATCAGTTTACCTTCCTTTCACAGTTATATTCCAGCTATTTCATATGGCTACATTTAAAAACCAATGGGGGGGGACAGGACACTAACAAAAAAAACAAACACCCCCAAAGACAGGTTCTTCTGAATATGAGCAAGCCACTTTAATGTCTATGCCTGCCTTACTAGATTTGTTTGTATTTTCTAGCTCTACATTTTTTTCTAGAGAAACAATAATCATTCATGTCATCATCATGATTTATAGCACACATATCATATTTTACACAATTATTACTTTATAATATAAATATTTTTGCTTTTTTTTTTCCCCTTTTCCTTAGGTATGTTGCAACCTTTCAAAATAAATACAAAGAAAAAGGCCAAGCCAGTCTTAGAATGGTAGGAAAGTCATTGGTAGGAAATTTGAAACTAAAAATATAATTATTTTATATTTTTTTAATTATTGTGTGATATTATTTTTATTATTTTATAACTATTTTAGATTGCATATTAGGAAAAATTTCTTCCCAAAAAGGGTTATCAAGCATTGGAACAGGCTTCCCAGGGAAGTGGTTGAGTCACCATCCCTGGAGATATTTAAAAGACATGTAGATGTGGTGCTTAGGGACATGCTTTAGCGGTGGACTTGGCAGTGTTAGGTTAATGGTTGGACTTGATGATCTTAAAGGTCTTTTCCAAACAAAACGATTCTATGATTCTATTATTTTAGCAGTGGCTGGGTGTAGAAAAACACACTTTAAAAGGTCTTAGATGTGTTTTTCATTCATTCTCCATAAGATCATTCAATAAGACTCTAAAATCAAATAACAAGAGTGAGGAGGAATTTCAGTTTCTAATGGAAAGGACATGGACAGACTGGAAAGGAGATGGAGCACCAGAAACTTTCTAGTGTTCTTACTCATTGCATACACATTGGCACTCAACATGCATCCTCAAAAACTGAGAGCAGCCATTGCATTACAAACAGTTACAAAAGCTGGAATCAGGGGTCACAGAGGTCCTGATGCCAAATGCCTCTCGTGGCATCACAGGATGAGGAGCTACTATCCCAGCACAACACAGGTGCTTTGGAGTTAGAGGGCCCCTGGCAGGTGCAGAGGGAGAAATGGAGACTTGGAGCATCTCTGTGATTTTAGTGGAAGATGGACAGGATCCTATGCAAGCAAATCATTACTGTTCCATGCAAATTGAATAAATAACTTCATCTGTAGACCCTCAACAGAAATGTGAGCTGAACGGGGTAGCTTATGTGTTGGGGAAAATACCATTTGATGCTGCTCTGAAACACTACATCAAGAATCAAACCTATAGTTGTGTCATTCCAGGTGCATCTGGGCAAGTTCAGGTCGGCTTTTTTTGTTTGTTTGGTTAGTTGGTTTGGTATTTTAAAAATAGAAGGACTTTTAGGACAAGCTGGAATAAGTCTGTTTGGGATATTTATCTGTTGGTTTGGGGTTTTTTTAATAGCTGAATCTATGAGGAATTTTGATGATCTCAGTGCAATTTTACAGATTGAAACAGGAAGTGTTTTGAAATTGTAACAGGATTTGAACTCTACTTGATATCCATAAAGGACAACATACTGGTGCAACTCACCGTGGGACCATCTCACCAAAAATGCCTCAGAGTGGCTTATAGGAAAACATGTGCCTATTACAGCTCATCATTTTTTTGTAAGATATCATAATGGTTTGTATGACAAACTTTACAGTTGCAGTTTTCACATATTTTTGCAATATCACCTATCTTCATTGGGACATATTATAAAACTGGTGTCCAAATCCTCTGAAAGATTAATTTTAGCTATGTTTCTGTACTATTATTTAATTGACTACTTACCTTATTCTGCATTTCATCAGCATCATATGCGGTGCATTGTCTGCTATTTAGAGTCTTTTTCTTGGCACTAAAAAAACCCCAAGAATGTGGCTATCAGTTATTTCACAGCTTTTCAATCAGCTGCAGAGTTCTCCCATTTTGGAGTGAATACATTGTTGGCAGACTATGTATTAATAGCTATATTTAAGTTGACTAATATTTTCCACTTTGCCAAACCGTCGTTATTTGGAATTTTTTTTTAATTGTTATTATTCTAAATTCAACCTGGACTGAGGAAATTTATTTCAGCAATTTTTTTTTTTCTGCCTCCTAGAATGCAGTTTGGGAACAATATATTGTTTGGCTCACATTGATATTTTAAAGTAACTTTTGCCATACTTCTGAAAATCAACTTAAATTTGCCAAGTTCTGTTTACACATGCTCAGGAGAGATATACTTCAGTTAGCAAGAATTTGCTGAAGAGGTAATCTGCAATGAGCATATTTTGTTTTCACCCGGATGCCCAAAAACCTCCTGCCAACATGCTGCAACTCAGAGGAAGAAAAAAAAAAAAAAAAAAATCGAAATCTATTCTAGGGTATCAAGAAACTTTTGAGCAATGCTTTTGTACTACACAGAAACTATTATGATTAGGGGAATTATAATAAAATACAAGATTATAATTTTTTCCCTGCTTTCAGTGGTACTTTTTCGAATGTTCATGACTGGTGAGAATTAATAATTTGATGAAATTCAGCTGAACTAGAGATCTAAGGGACTTCTACACAGGGTTTCTAACGTAGACAAATCTTACAGAACCATCTATTGCCCATATATAGTGCAACTTTTCCTTTTCAGAAGAATTTTCCTATGCCATTGCCTATTTCTGATATGGTCTATTAAGTGTTAAAGATTTAACTTCTGTGGGTGTTGCATGCAACCCTTGTCACTGGAGATCTGCTGTGGCTCATTTGAGCCTCTTCCAGGACAGAGAAGCCAGTTTCTGGAAGAGTGAAATTCTTCTGATGAAAATATCTCACTACCAGCAGGAAAGACAGAATTTTTACGTTAATTGAAAGACGTCATGTGGAAGAGGGTTATGCATACGGAGGAATGCTATAAAACTGATTAGAGAAGACAGTGAGAAATGCCATATCCAAATATCTGTGATATTATTAGAGATATAAGTATCAGCAGGAACTATGTCATTTTGGTAGGAACAAATGGATACGGACTGGAGAACAAATGGTACCAGTAACGATAAGCGCTAATTACTTCTGGTTTTGATAAACAACAGATTTCATCATACACCTCCTGGCTGGATAAGAAGTAATGTTATTTTTAGTTGATTAGTATAAATGGTGAGGATATTAGAGAAGCAATATCTACAGAGATAGCTACAGATAGCTTTTTATCAAACAACTAGTCAGCTGAAAATGAATTGAAGATATTAAGTAGTACTCAAAGCTTTAAGTCCAAACTAGAAAGAAAGAAAGATGGCATTCATTTCATAAGAAAGGCAGGTCATGCGCAAATAAATATTTTTTTTCATTAATATCTGACTTTTATACAGAAGTACTTCAGAACTAATCTTCTTGAAGGTCCATAGAAAAGTCGATTTTAGTTATGTAATATGACCCCATATTTTATGACTTATTACTAAATAGTTTTCATATTATACATACAAATGGATGTTATTAAAAGAATTTTAGGATGGGGAAGGAACTACTAAATAATACATTTGGAAACTCATTGTCTGCTGTTAATTACTCCTGAGTCATTCATTAATCTGATTTTACTTAATTTCGTTAATGACCTTAGTTATTAGTCAAAATCTTTCCTGATTTTGAGAAGTCAGCAAATTTTATCAGGTTGGCTTTTATTTGTTTAGTAAGGTTAAATGACTTGGAAAATTAGCAGATTAAAAATGAGATGAAATGTAATGCTACAAGCTACGAGATCAGAAAGAAATCTAGCATCTCAGTGTTAACAAAAGCTGTTAATAAACAATGATAATTAGTAAATATTGCTAAAATACAATGAGTATATACTGAGTGACACACAAGTCAAGGCTTAGGAGGAGCCCAAATTTCTTATTCCTGTTCAATTGCTTACTGGCAGCTTTTTGAGGCACAGCATTTGGCTTACATCCGTTTGCCCAGAGCCTTGACGAATGAGTGGTTCATAACCACCTGCAGCAACCCCAATCATGTTCAGTATTCCAGTGAATGTTATTCCAATGTACTACCTGGTAAGACACTGGTATACTCAATGAAATTTTGGGTTTCTTGGTTTGCGGAAGACTTATTAGAATTGGAACAGACGCAGAGAAGAACGACTGGAATCAGCGGGGAAAACAGCTCACCAAAATAAGGGCTGTAAAGATACACCACCATGGAGACAAGGGTAACATAATGAAAAGCTCTGGAAAGACCCATACATCCATTAGCTTCAGTTTGGAAAGAAGGGAAAATATGTTCCATTAAGACTCTAGAACAGTTTTCCAATTTCAACAGGGAAGAAAAGAAATCTAGTTGGGTTTAATATATGCAGTGCTGTATATGTTCACATTATTGCCAATTCAAGGAAATATACTCAGGAAATATTTTCTTACTCTTCATTGCTTTTTCTACTTTCTGTGCAGTATATGGTAATATTTAGTTACCCAAACTGAAATTTACCCAGGTACCAGATTTTCAGCCTTAATTCTGTGACCTAGCAGTGGGTATTGCAGTAATGTTGTTAGGAGGTGAGTTCAGGACCAGCTCGGCCTTCTGACTCAAAAGTTGCACCCCAGCATCGCATAAGTCCTGATATACAATAATTTTTTCAGCCTCTGCGAGCAGACAGGGCAATGTAAAAGGACATGGCTGCAGGTCACAAAAACACTCAATGCTATTTAATTAAAACCAAAGGCAGGCAGTGGTAGGCACTATCACCAGAGAAATGGCAAATCTGAACAGGTCACTGGGAACTGTCAGAGCTCTGGTCCCTGCACGTTCACAGTCTCTCAGTCTGTGTCTCTCCAAACACTCTACTCAATCCCATCTCACAGTGATTCACAGAGTTTAAACCATGAGCAACCCTTCCTATCTTCCTAACTTGTATAACCTCCCTCATGCCACAGACCACTGTGTTTCACACAGCAATATACATACAAGCCAACAAAACCACAGAATATGCACTTCAGAAGAACAGAAACTAGTATGCTTGCACAGCAGGAGGTTGTCAAGGTTGTGACTACGGCCCATGAGGATAAACCTGAATTATCCAGCACTGATAGGAACAGGCACAGCAGCACTGGGCTGTAAAGACACTTGCTAGTTGTGATGTGCTCTTTACTGCTGCCACATTGACAAACCAGCACCCAGCACAGCTGCTTTGAAGATCCTTGGGTGAAGATCCTTGGGTTACCTTTGACTGCAGTTCTCTCAGACTCTCCATCTTTTGGTGGACCTGTAGCTTCTAGCTTTTGAGTCCTACACAGGACTTGCCAGGTGGGTTAAAAAGCCTGCAGAACCTTTGGATAGACTGAACACCAATTTTATTTAAATGTCTTGGACTGAGAGGTCTGGATTCATTCCCCACCACTGCCCCAGCATTACACACACATTTACCCAAGGCATTGTTGACCTCAGCAATACAGTCAGCTTCGGCTCTCCACATGAAAGAGAAGAGCATCCAGGGTGCAAGTTAAACCTTCAGTGGAATGAACTGTCTTCTACCCATACCTTTTTCTCTACAGAGGAAGACCATAATGACTGCATCCAACCTGGAAATCTCTGTACAGGAAGGAAAACAGGATAAAAGCAGGACAGTTTATGTGTTTTGTTCAAAGTCAGGAGCTGAAGCTGATAATATATCTCAGATCACCCAGTTATATGATCCATGGCCTACTGAAATCCCATTGAGTTTATCTTTTTGTTCTGTGATTTTATAGCGCCACGTAAAACGAGGGTTGGATTTTGTGATGTAGATGTTTACGGAACTATACATCGTAAAAGCCTCCTACTGGAAACATTGCTTTTATGTTGTTATTGTTGTTGTTACTCTTGTCATTGCTGCTGGTATTAGTATCTTTCTGTGCCCTCAAGAAAAATATTGAAAACAGGGAAACGTACATGCTGCTTTGATGTAAATAATACAACTTGAAAGTAGCTTTCAAGGGAACTAAAAGCAGACTGCTGAAGTATTTTCTACCCCGATGCACGCACGATGTGAATTGATAAACATGTCTGAGGAATGTTCAAGTTACAGATGAAAGGAGAAGCTGTAGCGCAAGGAGCTTTTGAGTGTGGGTCTCACCTTGAACTACAGCTGAGTCCCACCACCTCGTCTCATGACCCTCTGCACCAGGCACACCGACTGGGTCAGCCCAGGTTTCTGGCTGTGTAGAGGCCAAGTGCAGGAGAGGGACTGAAGCAAATGCACAAGACGGCAGCCTGGCTGTGGGAAAGCACGCAGAAAAGGGCGACTGTGCAAGCCTCACACTTCATGCTTGAGCTTGGAGAGGTCTGCAAAAATAATCTTCCTTCTACTGAGAAGACTCAAGAGGGGAGGAGGGATGTCGTGTGGGGAGCACCTTCCTGTGTGTTCCTACAGCATCAAACACAACAGCACCCCGATGCTTTTTGAGGCCCTTGGAAACTAGCATAACGCAAACGATAATACATTATCATCACTTTTAGTCCTTACTCCTTTTCTCCCAGATCCTTACCTTGCCAAAAGGAGGGAAGGGACCTGAAGCAAAAATGGGATAAACATTCCCTGCAAAACCGAATCACGTCGTAACTTAAATAACAGAGACATCGTGTGCAGGTTGCTGACAGGTTTGAAGCCATAGCTTAGAGAAGCCCTAAATCTCCTCTTGTATTTACACTTCTGGCTCCTCTTTCTCCCTCAGGAGCACTGCACTAATCACTTACAATCCTCTTCTTGGAACTGGGTGGTAACTGCACAGTCAAAAGCACTCTCACAGCAATTAAAGCTTGTCTCCTTTATTAATAGGTATAATCACACTGTTCCACACCCCTTGCTTGGGGCAATTTGTTCACTTTCTGACTATATCTCTATCCTTCATTGCCTAGGAGTGTGTAGAAAGTGTATTTTTTTTCACATACTCGTAAGAAGCAAACAAAAAAGCTTTGTCCTCGAGGACAGTAGAAAGAGGGCTGGCTATGTAAACAAAAATCCTGTCTCCCAGTATGCTGTGTAGGTCCCATTATTTGTGAGTTACGCCATGGGGTAAGGCTAGAATTTTTTTTGCTACGTACATAAAGAGGAAAGGCAGGTGTTCTGGTTTAGGAAAACACTGGATCTGTTTTTCCCAACATACGTGTGAAAGACAGTCAGTGCCACAACACAATCAGAGGACTTTTGTGCTCCAATGGTTCTGCTTTGCCATTGCTCCTGCTGCCCAGAGCCCGTGGGACCGCGCGGCCGTCGCACCAGGGGCCGTGCAGTAGCGCCCATCAGCGTCACTCGAGCGTGCACATTGTTTGATACCTTCTTCCACGCAGGAGATGGGTGGGAAACCACACTTTGCTTGAATGGGTTTTCTATATATGCCTGAGGGCGCGGGGGGAGTGAGGGGGGTGAACATATCTAACAGTCTTGCTTGTTCTCTCATTTTTTTTAAAATCATAACTAGCACACTGTGACAGAGATTAAGGGATATAGCTATGGTATTTTTGTACAAGCACACAAAAATATGACCTAAGAATCTTTTTTAATATGATTTTCTCATTAAAGATTTTAACCTAATTTAATACTTAACTTGAACTCGTGTGGAAGCTAGCACAACCTAATAGCTAAATCATGGGTATTTAATGCAGAATAGAACATGTAATTACCAGAGTGAATCTTAGAATAGTTTAACTTCTTTGTTATGGTAAAATGAATCAATAGGGTTGCAACATTTAGGTCTCAGTCTGCACAGACATGTCCCTGTGTGGAGCTGTTTGCGTGACTGGAGCTTCCATTTATTTGTATTATTAAAGGGATAATTAGTGCATAATGAAAAATACTTGAACAACTGTCTCTATTATACAGAGCTGAATTTAAAATTTTTCATGATATTGTACTTTTTATTCAGTAGGAGCTAGGAACTCCATAGGGTTTGCATGTATAATTTATCCACCTTCTATCTTATGCATGGTTGTTTTGTAATGCAAATATTATTCTGTTTAAGCTTGGAACAGGGACAAATCTTCCTGCAGTGCATCTTTTTTTTCTTTTTTTTTTTTTTTCTGTGCTCTCTTTACATCTGTTCTGTAAGTGCCTATAGAGTAGGTCCAGTACTGCAAGTCAAATCCTAACCAGCTAAACCTATTATTATTGCTACTGTTATTGTTGTTGATTTTCTTTTTTTTTTTTTTTTTAAATGCAGGAGCTATGAGTTTACTACAGATTCTTTTCTAACTCAAAAAAATACCAATGTAATTATCTTGTGATAGCATATGTGCCTTTTGTTCAGCCTTTTTTAACTGGAGACTTTCAACAAGACTGTATTCTTGTCTTACTTGTCATATTCCATGTTCCTCTTGTCGAGACGGTCAGGACTGCTTGAAGCTGGACTCCTGCTTTATCATAAGAGAAGTCACTGAATGCTTCTTAATTCTTCCAGTGGCAGACTACTAGATGGGGTAGGCACATTCAGTGTTGGAGCTAAGGCACTGTTTTCCTATCTCTTTTGTTAATATCTAGGTAAAAATAGTATTTTTTCTGAATTTCAGAATTCTACTTGAATTTGTTTTGAAACCTTGCAATTATGTGATGAGCCTTCCTTGGGGTAAAATAACCTCATAATTTGTTGCTCAGCTCAGAAGAGTTAGATACGTGATAGATCATATTTTTCTAGGAAAAATTATGTTAAGCCTGCTAGAGAGAAGAAATGTCCAAAAAGTGAAACACGCAACTTGGCTGCTGACTTCATCCTGACAAGATTAAGGAATAAAAAACGTCAATAATAGAAGAAATTAAACTTCTGTTGCGATAATTAAACAGGATTGCTTAGGGAAAAGAGATCACAGGCCAGCGAACCTTGTGCCTCCTCTGTAGCAATCCTTGGTACTTGTGCTGGTTTCAGCTTTGCTTGTCACCCAACCTGTCACATGAACCCTGGAATGAGTCGTGCTCAAAGTGATGGAGATGGAATAGGTCACCTCAGAAGAACACAAGATCCATGTCACTAGGCAATTTATGTGGCTGTTGCAAATGAACATATTATTAAAGAAAGACCAGCAGCAAAGTAAAGCCAGGAAAAGATACAAGGTGGTTGCCATGGATTACAATGTGATGCCATAAATTTTTGCATTCTTGTTTCCCCGCACAAACCCAGAGGAAGGAAGAGAGAGAGAATGGAAATCATTACTGAGGAGGGACCAAAGCCACCTGAACCACCGTTAGAGGAACTAGAAAGCATCATGAGATGAAAAAGGAAAGTGAATACTTTGCTGCAATGGGAAGATTTATTCAGTGTAAATACATATGCCTTTGAGGCATGATGCAGCTTCATCATGCACATCTTTGGCACAAACCAACTGCTTCTTTGCCGTTTCTGGCTGTGTTTGATCAATAGGAGGCAGGCAACTAAAGGAATACAGATTGCCCAAGATCCACATTGAAGATTTGTGGGAAACATATAGAAAATCATTTGTTGACTGTTTTAATGAATCAAGTCTTGAATTCTAGGATGATATTAAAAGTGTTCATACTGTCTACAAACAGGAGAGCTTTCCAAATTATTCGTCTGGCAGGTCACCTCTAATGTGACAGTGTTATCACACATTTTGCCATGGCAGGCTGACCTGGATCAAAGCCCTTCTCAGGTTCCTTCCTTCTGGGAACACCATACTCATGCTACAGGTCTGTGGGTCTCAGCATGAAAAATCACAATGTATATATGAAGTAAAAGTGAGTGCAATCACACTCTGAAGTGACCCTGACATGACTCCGGGAGACTTAGGCCCTAGAGCCTGTGTGTTTGTGGTGTAATCATACACCACACGTATTAGGGTCTATACATCTAAAGGGAGAAGTCCTTCCGTTGAGAATCTTTTCCTTATTTCTGATCTCATTATTTTAAATGTTTGGAAATATTTCACATCTTTCCAGATAGAAGTAGGTATCAAAAAGAAGAAGAAGAAAAAACAACAACAACAAAACCACTTGGTTTCTATTAGTAATGCATTTTGAGCTCCTTCTTGAACAAGCACATATAAATTTAACTTAGTTGTTGGTCTACACATATGAAAAATATTGGCAGCTCAAGCAGAGGAACTTTCTTTTCATTCTACTACTTACAACAGACTTCAGAGTATGTGCATGACTTACTTTTGCTGCACACCTACTATAAAAAAGTACATACAAAGACAGCAACACACATTCTTTTTTGTTTATTTAAATGCAAATGCCCTACAAATTAATGGCTGATAGCAGAAAATTCCTTTCCTTTCTAGCTTAGCTCAGAAGCCACAAACTCATTTAGTTTTGGATCCATTCCTATTTCTCAGAGTCCCCAGGAGACTTAGTAAAAGCAAGACATAGCTCTTTCCTGGAACCCCATGGGCATTACGACATTTTTTAGATGTAGATAAGGCTGCTACCCTCTGCTTTTGGAAAGTCAAGATTTCATTTATAAGGTGCTGAAACTGGGCAGCTTTCATGTTAGGCCCTCAGTTCACAATCTCCAGCAAAAGAGGAAATGGAGGGTATGTCAGCAGCAAGCAACCAAGCACAGAACAGAGACATCTCAGTTCAGTGCCTGTGTTCGCACAGCTGAGTGCTATGTAGAGATACCATGTGGATCTGGAGAGCAAAATATTTATCTTAGCATAGCATTGCTTTCAGCAGCAGCACTTCAACAGCACTGCTCGGGCCCGGTACCAAGTTACCATCTTTCAAGTTTTCAGGTGTCTTGCAAAGGTTAAAAGGAGTCTTCATCACTTGAGTGATGGCTCTTTTCCTGGGCAGACAGGGAGGAGGGGAACAAAAATAAAACCCGAGAACATGCTTGAGGAGCTCCAATTTTGCTCTGATTTTGCAGAGTGATGGGGAGCACAGCATGACAAGCATTCAACCTGGGCACAGCTCTGCGAAATGTATTGCCACTGGCTCACGCAGATGAAGAGATGTCAGTTCAGTTTTGTAATCACCAGAGAACTGGTTCCTGATCCCTCCTGTTCTTTTCCCCTCTTCTCCAAGGGCAACAGATCCACCTGCAGTATTTAACCAGGACTAGATGCATGGATAGTTTCTTTTTACAGATCACCTTCTTAGACCGCTGCTGAAGTCTCTGAGCAGGACAGTGGTGGTGACTGGGACCAGGAGCAGCAGTTCTGTGGCGTGAACCCTTTTTCCAGCTTCTCCCAGTCCTGTCTGCTCAGCCTGGAGACAGACTTGCAGCCGCTCACGGAGAAGAGGTTTGAAAGCAGGGATGTGCCTGACCTGACTGCTGAAAAGGGAACAGGTATTTTCACACTACAGCTCTGAGAACAGATGCTAGAGTGAAATATTCAGGATCAAAATTCAAGGAAAACAAGCACATCTGTCAGTAACAGAGCTACTAAATTTTTTTTTTTTTCAGATTTATGTTATGCCTTTTACATATTCCCATAACAGCAGCGACCTACAATCATCATAACTCCTCTTTTCACATCTGTCTTCCTAATGCACTACTCTCAGTATCTCTCCTTTTACCTCATATTTCCAGTTCCCCTTCCCCAGTATGGTCTCAACCCCATTCCCCATTTACTCTAACCTTCCAGCTTCCATCACTTCCCTGCTTCCAGATCCCTCCCTGGTTAGCTGGGCAACAGGCAACGTGGCAGACTTGGAGATGGCAGATCTGCCAGGGAGTGTTCGTTTGCTATTATATAGCAGAAGAACAAGCAGATAAATACAGTGCATTTGCACTATAATCCTTCCCTCAGTAGGGCAACAAATTGCATGTTGCTGTTGATTCTCATTAAACGTTTTAACAATTTTAATCTCTTTGAGATCTTTATCCTTCTGTTAAATTCATTTGGAACTGGACATCCCTGGGGAACGATGGGCAGATGGTATAATCACATAAGCCTCCTTTCCACTGGGAAGCCACATTTAAAAACAAAAACGAAAACAAAAACGAAAACAAAAACTAAACTAAAATGAAATGAAATGAAATGAAATGAAATGAAATAAAATAAAATAAAATAAAATAAAATAAAATAAAATAAAATAAAATAAAATAAAATAAACAACAATAAAACAGACAAAAGTAGCAAAAATAATTATGCTCCTTTTTGGAGACTGGATGGAGGCAGAAAGACTTGACAATAATCTGATAAAGACTATGCAGTGATCAGGGTCAGAAGCAATGTTTAGAGTCTCCCTTCAAAATATCAGGAGTCCTTTGGATGGTGCTTACATGTGCTATGACGTACAGATACCACTGAGTCACTGGCCACCAACAACTGCAAAGGCTGCGGGTCGCTGCGCCAGACCCCATCCCAGCTCAGGAGGAAAGCCGCTTCCTTCCTCACTTTCCATTTTCTCCTCCAGCTCATCAATTTGAGGAACTTTGCTGTGGTTCAAAGCGTGTCTGCAGAGGCAGCCGTGAGCGTTTCCGAGAGGTGCGTATGAGATAAGTAGCCCATAGCCCTTTGTGGTATTCTGGGGTTTAGGACCACCCAAACCAGACACCAGAGGAAGTGTATTGTGCATGCAGCATACGCTCTCAACACTATGATCTAAATTACTGTTTCTAAAAGGTGCTTTTAGCGTTGCTGTGGGGAACAAAGGACCCCAGGTCACGGACACCCACCCGTTTTGATTGCTACAAACATTCTTGCTGTATTTNACAGGTATTTTCACGCTACAGCTCTGAGAACAGATGCTAGAGTGAAATATTCAGGATCAAAATTCAAGGAAAACAAGCACATCTGTCAGTAACAGAGCTACTAAATTTTTTTTTTTTTTCAGATTTATGTTATGCCTTTTACATATTCCCATAACAGCAGCGACCTACAATCATCATAACTCCTCTTTTCACATCTGTCTTCCTAATGCACTACTCTCAGTATCTCTCCTTTTACCTCATATTTCCAGTTCCCCTTCCCCAGTATGGTCTCAACCCCATTCCCCATTTACTCTAACCTTCCAGCTTCCATCACTTCCCTGCTTCCAGATCCCTCCCTGGTTAGCTGGGCAACAGGCAACGTGGCAGACTTGGAGATGGCAGATCTGCCAGGGAGTGTTCGTTTGCTATTATATAGCAGAAGAACAAGCAGATAAATACAGTGCATTTGCACTATAATCCTTCCCTCAGTAGGGCAACAAATTGCATGTTGCTGTTGATTCTCATTAAACGTTTTAACAATTTTAATCTCTTTGAGATCTTTATCCTTCTGTTAAATTCATTTGGAACTGGACATCCCTGGGGAACGATGGGCAGATGGTATAATCACATAAGCCTCCTTTCCACTGGGAAGCCACATTTAAAAACAAAAACGAAAACAAAAACGAAAACAAAAACTAAACTAAACTAAACTAAAATAAAATAAAATAAAATAAAATAAAAAAACAACAACAAAACAGACAAAAGTAGCAAAAATAATTATGCTCCTTTTTGGAGACTGGATGGAGGCAGAAAGACTTGACAATAATCTGATAAAGACTATGCAGTGATCAGGGTCAGAAGCAATGTTTAGAGTCTCCCTTCAAAATATCAGGAGTCCTTTGGATGGTGCTTACATGTGCTATGACGTACAGATACCACTGAGTCACTGGCCACCAACAACTGCAAAGGCTGCGGGTCGCTGCGCCAGACCCCATCCCAGCTCAGGAGGAAAGCCGCTTCCTTCCTCACTTTCCATTTTCTCCTCCAGCTCATCAATTTGAGGAACTTTGCTGTGGTTCAAAGCGTGTCTGCAGAGGCAGCCGTGAGCGTTTCCGAGAGGTGCGTATGAGATAAGTAGCCCATAGCCCTTTGTGGTATTCTGGGGTTTAGGACCACCCAAACCAGACACCAGAGGAAGTGTATTGTGCATGCAGCATACGCTCTCAACACTATGATCTAAATTACTGTTTCTAAAAGGTGCTTTTAGCGTTGCTGTGGGGAACAAAGGACCCCAGGTCACGGACACCCACCCGTTTTGATTGCTACAAACATTCTTGCTGTATTTTGTAAGAACTGTCCCGGAAATTTGTTGCAGTTAGTGCAAAATCAATTAAGTCACTGCATCTATATAATGAATCTCTCATGCTGTAGACAAAATCAGTGCTGAAGGCTGTTGCCTCACATGAAGTAGCTGTGTGCACCACTACCCGAAGCACGATGGAGAGGAGAGCAGTAGTGGGTGTCACAGCGTGCTGGAGAGGGGAGGCCGCAGGTCTGCGCCCCGCTGTCCCTGACGGGGTGCGGGGAAGGGCTGCAGCTCCGGCTCCCGCTCACCGCACGAACCGCTCCGTGCGGAGAGATGCTACGGCCCTTGGCGTGCGAGACGCGGGGAGGCCACGGCCCCGCCGCCCCACGGGGCCGCTGCTGCGGGCTCAGCGGCGGCCAGCGCCGCTCGGAACCGCCGCCTCGGGCGCAGCCGTGCCGGGGGAGGGCAGAGCCGCTCCGCGCCGTGCTGTGCCGTGCCGGGGAAGGGCAGGGCCGGTCCCGGCGGCCCCGGGCGCTGCAGAGCGAAAGAGAAAGCCAGCGCCCGGGTGACTTCCCCCTGCCCGAGCAGGGCAGGGCGGGGCGGGACGGGGAAGGGGGGGGACGCCGCTACCACCGCTACCGCCTCNCTGCAGGGCCAGATTTCGGGAAGAGGCGGAGCCCGCAGCCTCCTTGGGCAGAGATAGTGCTGCCCCGGGGAAAAGT
>VXBL01008150.1:645-22891 GCA_013400195.1 Aramus guarauna
TAGTAAAGCCTTTGACATCATTTCCCACAGCATTCATTTGTAGAAAGTGGCTGCTTATGGCTTGGATGGGCATACTTTTTGATGGATAAAAAAGTAGCTGGATGTCTGGGCCNAGGGCAATGAAGCTGGTGAAGGGTCTGGAGCACAAGTTCTGTGAGGAGCTGCTGAGGGAACTGGGGTTGTTTAGTCTGTAGAAAAAGAGGCTGAGGGGAGACCTTAACACTCTCCACAATTACCTGAAAGGAGGTTGTAGCCAGGTGGGTGTTGGTCTCTTCTCCCAAGTAACAAGTGACAGGACAAGAGGAAATGGCCTCAAGTTGTGCCAGGGGAGGTTTAGATTGGATATTAGGAGAAGTTTCTTCACAAAAAGGTTTGTCAAGCACTGGAACAGGCTGCCCAGGGAAGAGGATGAGTCACCATCCCTGGATGTATTTAAAAGACGCGTAGATGTGGCGCTTAGGGACATGGTTTAGTGGTGGACTTGGCAGTGATAGGTTAATGGTTGTACATGATGACCTTAAAGGTCTTTTTCAACCAAATGATTCTATGATTGTGTGTTTGTGGGCAAATATGACATTGCTTACCAAGGTAGCCTCTAGCCAAGAAAAACACAATGACTTTAAGCTATATTTCAGTGACTGCAGATGCCAAGATGGATTTTCTATTTCAGCAGTTAACCAGCATCAACTGATTTAGTGAAACAAATTTTGGCAATAAATTATTTATTTGGATGCCCAATGTTGATTAAAATTTATTTTTTACTATTTCTAGGTGTGCAATCAATGTAACAAAATCAGCAATGTACTGTCATTTTCCACAGCTAAGGAATAGTTCAGAGTATCTGCATTAATAGACCCTAAAGAAACGCTGAAATTAAAGTGATTGTTAAGCAGTGGCTTTTTGAAATGGGAAATTTTGATAATGGCATGAGAGCACATCTGGTTACATTCACATAAGGAACAGCTATTTTATTCATACGTATGGAGAAAAAAAGATTTGCTAGATGACTTGTCTCTAATTCAGATATAGAAAAATAACACTAATTGGTTTACAAATAATAATTAACTAAACCAGAAGTAACACAGGAATGATTTTCCACAACCCAAAGGACACTCTGTGGTATGTTACTGTATTTTCCTATTTAAACTTCACACCACAATGGCATTTGTTAAAGCTCAGAGCTTTGCAAATGGGCTCTATGACTTTGAAACTTCCAGAAAGACATTTGCAGACACAAATATTTTCCATTTTACTACAACTTCTCCCTGCCTCTAAGTCAGAAGATGTCATTAAGTTCTAAAAACAAGTAAGGCTCTTTAGATTTAAAAAGGAACCCCTTTGTACATGCAAGAGATGAAACAACTACATGAAAACAGACCGTCACAATCAGATGCCCAACACTTAATACACTTGAGTCTTCTACTGGAATGCTCTCAGCTCTCCATCCACTTTCATTTCTTGAGTTGCTTTCTGTCCCGATGACCATCACTCACACTCATTCCCTACCAGATTTCCTAAGAGGATGCATACTAATCACCAAAATATCCAAAGGAAGCTGAAGTTCTCTGAATACTTACTCATCTTGGTATTCTTGCATAATCAGATAATCAGCAGTAACTATTTTACAGCTCCCTCCAATTGCACTAGCACAAAAGGGGTGAGTTCCTAAGACATGCTCTTTTGTCTTCCCCTCTTGCATAAGTGGTGAAAAGCTTTCTGCCTGCTCATGGATGCCGAACAAAAATATAAAGACTCAAACATGCTTTACATGTCTGACACATTAGACATGCACTTACATATTGGCTTTGCATTTTTAAGTGTTTACTTTGAGATTGCTAAATTTTTAAGATATTAGAAAAAAAGACAATCAATTAAATACACATAATTTTAAGACTACTTTACTACTATTTTCCAGAATCTCACTGTATGTCTTGACTCCACATGGGGGCCTTGTTTTATAGAGAAGCTGACATTGTATTTATGCCACATTCTGAAGTCAATAACATCTAATAATATACTTTTGCAATTATTCCCAGCCTTCCCACACTCCACCTTCTAAGACCTATTCTACTGGCACAATACAATAAACATATGGTTATCAAATGTTGCTTAACCTACGTGCTAGAAAAGTCAAGACACAATAAAAGGATTGGTGCCCAGAACCTCAGCTGGTGTGAATTAGCATAGCAGCATGGAATTGATGTCGCTAAATTGATATACGTAAGCTGACTAACCAGGCCCTGCTGAAAGCTTTCATTTGTTCTACTACTGAACCTCATCTATCCAGTTCCCAACACACATGAACATAAGATGCACAGGAAAAGTTATTGTGATATATGAATACAGAGTCATGTCTATTGACTACTCAACATGAAAAAAAGCTGATTGAAAGTATTGTTTTTCCTTCAAATTCAGAATTTTAATACCAAATTTCAGCAACTCAAAAAGGCTTCCAACCCACTCTGATTAATCTGTTGTAAACAAATACAAAATTCACATAGTCACTTACATTACCAGGCTGCATTTGAAGAACTTAGTGGATAAAATATTTTTTCATCCATTGCTGTTTTACTGAACAATTTTACTAGGGGGAAAAAAAAAAGTAACAACACATGTATATTATATCTAATTAAAGGCTACACAGTCATGTCAGTGTCCCCACTAGTCAAAATTTTTCAAAGACTTTTACAGGATTAAGCAAGTACTACTGCAAGAGGGTGAGTGGTGGAGGTATGAATTAAACTAAATTTACCTAATTTATTGAATCTGTGTGTTAACCACAAAAAATGGTTCATTTAACTATCCCAAATCTGCATGGACAAGAAATTAAGTAATAACAGGTTCCCCATATTCACATTGTGGAAGCTTCATTGAGCTGTGATGCTGAGATTGCCTTTTCAGACAACATAAAAATCTGCCTTTGGACCAACTGTTTAAAAGACGCAGGAGAGAGAGGCAATTTTGATTGCTGAGTCCATGAACAGACAAGCTGTCTATAACAGTGACCAAAGCATGTACAAATTCAGTATCTTTGGAGAAGAGAAAAGGCCAAAAGTCCATCACATAGCATTAAGTTTTAAAAAGGGAAACTACATAAAATGAGTAACTTAAAGAAAATTAACTGTGCAGCTAAAAAGGTAAAATGCTTGCAGGTGGCATAGAAAAAAATACCATAATTAGAGGCTCAGGGTATATTTATACTGCTACAGAAGACTAAAAGAAACAAAAAAAGCTTTCAACAGTTGCAATAAGCAAAAGGATGGTATTAGAGGTAAAAGAAGTCATGTCTAAAAAAGGAAAACAGAAAACAAAAGAAAGGAAACTCTGGCAAATTAAATAGAAACCACAAATGTTGACCTACTAACCATAGAGTGGAACCCATTGCTTAAATCGCCACTGATGCTGAAAGTAAATTGAAATCTACTCTAGTTTATGGTAGTGTGCTGGACTGCAAACTGCTCAGCCTCTTGAGCTGCTACACGTGCTTTTCTGCTGGTCCTGTTCTGAGTACAGTGATTCGTAAGAGTGGGTGGAATGGTTTGGTAGCCACTTCATCTTAAATCAACTAGCTCAATCCACTGTTGTACAGGAGTTAACACTTTCATACTTTTCCCTAAAAATGTGCTAGAAAGCTCTCTATTTGACACCCTACTTGGCTAAAAAGGACCTCTTGTCTATCCAGAACAGCTGCTCTAATGTGCAAAAATGTCAGCAGAAGTTTCATAATGTTTATTCTTCCTACAGAGACACTTCATATCCTCCTGAAAAGATACTTCCCCTGTGCCTGCTCGTATGCTTCTTCATAACAGTGATCTCATCCATGTCTAGAGGGATCCTTGTAATGCACCTATGTCTCATAAGCACTCCTCCTAAAACACCTATACCTCATATTTATTGACTCCGCATGGAATACCTCTTATGCAACAGGGAGGGGAATGAAAGTGCCTCAAGTGATGGGAAGGGAGAGTGATATGCTGTGGGCTGGAGGAACCTATGCACAGGGCTATTCCCAGGTATACCACTTGAGCTTAAGCAACACTATCAGACATAGAAATGCTCTTAAAGTCTAGTTCTTTGAAGCTAAATTTTCACTGTCAGCTGACTTTGGTGAGCCACTGAATCCAAAGTCTGTATGTGGGATGTTAAAAATTTACAATGAATGAAATAAGTACATATTACGATAATGAGAATTATGTAACTGCTGTGTGTGTGTGTGTGTGTGTGTGTGTGTGTGTGTTTAAAATATGACCTGCTGAAGTAAAACCAAAAGACAACCCAAGACTCTCTTCTTCAGCATTTCTTTGTAACAGCAAGGAAGCAATTTCTCTAGACAAGATTTCAAAACCGTCAGAAGCCTTTTTATACAACTCCTCACAGGTAGTGGTGAACACTACAAATCAGTATTTCTCATTTGTAAAGCTTTCCAATCTTTTTTTTTTTTTTTTAATTTTGCTTTTTACAAAAGATTACCTGAAACACTTCCAACTGAGCTTTGTACTTAGCTTTGTAATAGACCTGGCCAGTATTTTTGGCTCATAAGTCTTTACAAAGAGGAATACAGTCACTTATACATGTATACCACAAAATAATTTACACAGTGCTGTGTGGAACAGATGCACTTTTCCATTGTTGTTATCTCCAGTGGCCACAAAAAAGCTACACTTTTTAGATTGCAAGTGTTGCTGAAAAAAATGTATTTTAAAGAAGATACTTAACTGTTCTGAACGAAGAAATAGGATGCCTGGCAAATCAGCACAGACATGCTGTTCCAAACAGAGAGCATAGTACTGGCAAATGCAAGTGTGAAAGAAGAAAGAGAGGAGTAAGCTACAGAGCTGGAAGATGAATACAGAGAAGTGCTTACTGTAAAATATAAAATATTGCATCATCTATCAGGATGGAGAGAGTGGAAGATTTTGGTAAGTATTTCTTTTACACAGATACATACAGTCATGTTATAATGGTCTGGGACAAATAAAGTGGATAAGAGTGAGGACAGAAAACTGCTGAAGGTGCAAAAGTACTACTGAGTTTTACATGTATGTGGATGGAAGCAAAAATAGGCTTTGAGGAGCTACTACCATCTATCAGCTCTTTTAATGCAAGTCTTTACCACACAATAACATACTATGGTGTATTATATTTTTTGGTTACATCCTGTACATTTGTTCAAAAAAAATAATAAGAATTGGGTAGCTGCCAGAGACATAAACCTATACTTTACCTTCCATGTCCCATTCACCCAGCATATTCTGTTTATGTAAGCATGTGCTTTTATGTGCTTTTCCTACAACTGGAAGACACAGAGATAACATGAGAACAGTAGCAGGATATCTATATAGAGAAAAACAGACTTCCAGATGAAGATTCATACAACCGGTGCTGAGCTGGATGAACAAGACAAGGGATCACAATATACAACTCTAGAGTGAGCAAAGCAGCATCCCTTCTTGAGTGACAAGTGAAACAAGGAGAACAGAGAAGGAGGCATTGCACAAAAATGTGTGCAATGAAAGCACAGTAAAAGATTTTCCTTTCATATCTACAGCTTTAATTCTTTAGTTTGTTCCAAAGAATTAATCAGAAATGGAAATCAGACATCAGATTTAATACAAGACTACAACTAACTCTTTATGTTACTGCTCCTATTGCTTCCTCTCTTACCACTGTGTTTTCTGAAGTACTTTGGGTTGCAACAGATACTGGCTGACAACTACCTACTTACAGTTAAAGTGTTAGAATATAAAATCCTAAAGAGTAATGCTGAAAACTAGACCTGGTTAAAGTCAGCTATTTGGAGGACTTTTAAAAACCACATTTTCTCCCCCTATATACTACATAGACACAAAAATGCCAAATTACTACATATAAGGACAATTTTCTACATAAGTGTATTATAAGCATATCCAAATATACACCAAAAGACACACCAAATATAACTTATTGAACTTAAGATCAAATTAAAATTAAGCCAATTTGTTTAAATTACTGTCATTGCTCTAATCTGTTTTTTAAAAAAAAACAAAACACAACAAACAAAATGGAGCATACCCGAAGATAATTTTACAAGAAACCTATTAAAAGCTTTTACTATACCAACACTCATCTCCTCTCTACCTTCTCTTGCTCGAGTTTGGTTTGTTGGCTTTTTTGTTGTTACATCTTCAGTTAAATATCTTAAGGAATACAAATAATTAGTGGAAACTCAATGCTCAAGACCTTTAAGCAGCTATCTTTCAGAGCCTTGCAGAGTTTGAATAGCATTTCTTTTTTAAAAGAGACTGCAGATATTCACGGTTTACTTCAGAATATGATACTAACAACAGAGTACGCTGATTTCAGCAGCAAAATATGCTAGCTTTAACTACAAATTGTGATTTCAACTACTAACAAAATCTGAGACAGAGGTACAGAAGTGCTAAATTTCCACCCCCCAGCCCCAAAAAAAACCCCAAAAAGTTTACCTGTGATGTTGAATGTCAAAATAACATTTAGAATAATGAGAAGTCCAAAGATCTATCCTTATTATGACATCCCTTCTGCAAATGGCATGTTTTCTGTTCAGATAACAGTTAAACAGTATTTTCTGGAGAGATGCATATGTGATGATTCATCTGCATTTGCCTGAACATGTATATATATCTAGCACTTCAATAAATAACATCTGTATTCTGTGCTCACGTCTGCAAAGCACCACAACACTGTATGGACATGTATTCTTGTATCAACAGCAAAGAACAAGATTTCTAAGGGCTTTGTGGCTGTTTCCCCACATTTACACTGCTGAAACCGTTCCAAGCCAACAGCCAGTATGAACACAAAAGAAAAGCCATATATTCAGCAGTAGCTGTGGTTCTACGAGATGCGGGATCTCATGCAGAGAAGATCAGACAGAGGTTGTGCCTACTTCACTTGTTTTGTACCAGGTGCAGAGTCAAGTGCATAAATGTAGGATGGTTTCAACCTCCCTTCAGGACTTTTACTGATAGGATTATTATTAGTAGTGTGAAGTCTACAGAGAGGCAATGGAAGCCCAGAACTAACTGCAATTAACATTTCTGGTTTGAAAGCAGAAACTGAAATAAATCACTTTTGGAAAAAGTTAACATACAGTATTTGTGAAGCAAAAAGTGCTCCCAGAGACCCCAGCTTTGGGTTCTTGGCTGCCAGAATGGGCTCTGACCCTGCAGTTCCTCCAGCATCAGGGACTTCTGCGGGAGCTGTTTCTGAGGATTTCCTCCTTGCCCTATGGTTAGAGGAGGCAAATCTGTGCTACAGGTTTTCTAGGTCCAGGCCTTTGGAAGTTATGGAATGTTTCCAAACTCACAGCAAGTCATTGCCTTAAACTAGTATTCCAGGCAGCTCCAGACTCATCTCCATTTCTTGTAATTTAATAACCCTGAATTGTCACGATTGTATCAATGAAAAACAAAAGCAAGTATTTGTCAAGTGATTCCAGCAGAAAGGGAAACCCAGCTTCTGCAAGCTGACAGGCAGCTCCTTCCCTCCACCTCTGAATCTGACTCACAGTTTTAACAATAGGTCCTGGCGTTACACCTGGGGTAAGCTTCTTGCTGGAAAGGAAATTGTATATAGCAAATATATAGCTGACTTTAATTTTCTAAGAGGATGAGAAGATTAATATCAGCTGACTGAAATATCTTAATGCAACAGATTTTTCTAAGCACTCTCCACTCACCTTACAGAGTAACCTTCTATTCAAAATTGTGGTCTAATGAAGGTATAATCACCTCTTTAAATTTTGGGGTTCTGGGGCTCGAGGTATGTCTTAATTCCGCACACTTGCAATTACTAAGTGAGTTTTCTTTGCATCAGAAATCACCATATAATAAGTTTGCTGACCACTAGTGACAAGCTAAGAGGTTATAGTGTATGTTACTAGCTTGTTGAGAATCTACTCGAAATTTGCACCATTTTACTACTTCTTGATAATGAACTATTAAATATGACTACAGCTAAAAAGACCTTAACTAAGTACTCCATACCAGGCCAGGAAAGGTTCTGTATATTGAAGTTAATGAGTTTAAGTCCCAAACTCACATATAAGAAACAACCAATTATCCCGTCTGAAACACAGGCTTGTAAAACTCTCAGTTACTTGTAAAACGGTCTGCTACACACGAGTAAGATGTTGTTTAAACGACTTGTTTGACTAGATTCATTCACCATGAAATTGATTCTTTTAAAGCATTATTTTTAAACTTGATACAAGTTAACTGCGTAAACTGAAAATGGGAAAAAAATATGGCATTATAAAGCGTAGGTTTCAGTATGAGTTTTTTATTTTATGAGGTTGAGGGTTACTTGAATGAGAAACTCATCAAGAACAAATAGTCATTTGTAGGGCAGTAATTGAAAGGTTTAATACGACTAAACCATTCTGCCATTTCTGTGCCAAGATGTATGGTATAGGATCTAGTGTTATTCCACCACAGCCTGTGCAGCTCCAAAATAGTCCAAAGACAATGAAACAACAAATAGAACATCTTTCAGCCCTAAGCACAAAAAAACAAATCTGAGCTGCTGTTTTTCTATAGTCTGAAAGTAGCACTATATTGTGGTTTTTACACCTGACACTTCCAGTTAGATTTAGTATTATTATTTTGTTATGCCTTTTAGGCAGCGCGTGGCATGAAAAATAGATAATTAGCAACAGGCTACTGAATATTCCTCAATCTCCAGCTCAGGCACTGAGTTTTCAACTTTACAGAGGTCCTGATTTCAAAGAAAAAGAAGAAACATTGCAAGGAATATATACATAAAAACAAAGTTAAAAATATGTTCTTCAATAACATTTTAGCTTTGAATGTTTTGCATGGTCCTATAAATACACACAGATAAACCATGCCAGGGTATCTGAACAGACTAGAATTTAGAAATCTATGTTTTATGTTTGCTTCCATAACTGGAAAATGGTTCTATTGGTGTACTAATCACTAATCAGTGTACTGACGTACGTTGCTAATAATTCACAGATGCTTTAGTGACTTAAACAAAAAAAAGTCTATTTGGTAACAGCTAAAATGTGAAATCTTACTAATGGAACATTTCCAATTGTCCTCTTAAAAAAGAAATGATCTCATCACAAGATGAAACAATAACAATAGGTTTTTTTTAAAATCAATACAACAAATAAAGTGTTTTATACATTGCTCCAGAAAAGCTGGAAAAGATATTATGCTGCCTACTGCAAAACTGTTTTGGAGAAGAATAAAATTCTCAGACTTTGAATAAAGAAGCATTTGCACATTTTACAGCAGTTTACTCAATATCCAGTGACGAGTGCCACCAGCCACACTGTTTTATAAGCCCAGTTATAGACAGATTAATAGAAAGGACAGTGCCATCATCACATCAGTCAGACCACAGGCAATGCAGCAGGAATTGGAAAGGGGAAGTAGAGAGAGGTGTGAGGAGATCAGCCAAATAATATGGCTTTAGATGACTTGCATGCAATAAAACATCTTGATTCTAAAGATGTCTAATCACAGCAGAAATGACATCATATTAAAAGAAAAAAATTCCAGCCCAGCTAGTAGTGTATCAGCTTGATGTTTGCCAACTAGAAAGCACAAATCTGCAAACGGACACGACAATGCTTGAAGCAAAGTGCAGTGAAAAGTGGACAATGCTCAGAAAAATCAAGGTGAAACAGTGACATTTTTCTCAGGAAACAAAAAATGGTTCATTTGCTTCTTTGATAAGAGTTAAAATGTATTAACAGGATCTAACAGTAAAAATAAGGTATAAATGCAATCAACTGGGTTTAGATTAAAGACAAATGTAGGACAAACAAATTCAACTGGATCCTATAAAAAATCCACTGGCTGGTGGTTTGATTGGATCTTCAGCTATTCTTGGGGGAGGGGAGACAGCAGTTCTGCTTATTTTATGCAAAACACATGCAATACCATAATGCTTCTAGTAGGATTTGTATATTCCATTTTTTATAAAAGCTTAACATATGTGAATTTTGTGAATTTTACCATGTTAGTTAAAACTATGTTCCTTCCCATTTAGCCTCATCTGTATGTATGGGTACACTACATGAAGATAAAAAAGCCAGTGAAACTATATTTAAAGTTACATTGTTCTACTAATATAGCCTGTACACTCACAAACCATATAAACCAATTCTTATTTCTGTGAATAGACTCAGTCATTTACTTTGCACTATGAATTTTCTAACCTAAAGGGTAAAAATGAACAGTTCAATTATTTGCTTTCCATTATCCACAGTATATGATTGATCAGCTCAGTCATTTGGTTTCCTTCTCACTGGGTGACATTTTAAAGCATGGCAGTAACAGACAGATAACCCAATAAACAGCAACACTTGTGTTTGTGCACAAATACCCTGGATGACACGCAACTTCTCATTCTCTGTCTTCCTTTCACTACTAGCATTCAGAGATGACAGTAAGTTTATTATTAGTTATGTAATTTACTCATGCTTGATAGAACAGTATAAGAAAGATACAGGATTGCACTTTAGCTATCAAGTACACATTAGTCTACATGCAAGAAGAGCACCTCAATTTGTAGCATACAAATAGATAAAGTGACATTATCATTAAAATGGCTGCACAAAAATGCCCAACTGGAGCAAGAGGAGAAATACAATGTCTTGTTAATGTCACATTCAATACTATTTCACCTCATTAAGCACTCACAACATCTTGATGGGCTATAAATTAGTCAAAATAGTTGGTCAAGTATATATATATTTTTTTTCCACAAACAGTTCATCTACCTATTACCAGTCCCACTCTGTGGAGATATGTACACATCTAGTGGAACAGAAACCTATTTTACAAAGTAAAACATTTATGGTCTTATACTTCGATATTGGCACCTACTTTTGCATAGTACATTTTTACTACTGCAAGTTAGACTCAAGTTCATTTGTAATCACAAGTTAGACTCAAGTGAATTTATAATCGCACACCTGTGCAAACTGAACAATATATACAAGAGAATGATTGCAGAGAAAAGTGAGAACGGAGAGAGAGTAAAACAGTTGTCTGTCGAACTAACAACTAAAGAGGCAAAAATCAAAAGGTTTTTAGATTCCTTCTTATAAGTATTCTTCGTGAGGGAATAGTACTATTTAATTTAATTACTCATTCTCCATTCAAGCATATTTTAAAGCTATTTCTTTATACTGGTAGAAACAGCTACTGTTCAGACCTCTCCATAGTGCTCTGGGCTTGGCTGCATGCTACTAACCTCACAACAGGCACCCTTCCAAATCAGAGGGGAGAGTAGAGGGCAACAACACCTCTCTCAGCTAACAGCGGTTTGTGGAAGTTTGTGTGTTTGTTTGTTTGTTTGACTACGGATTGCAAGGCACTGTGATACCACAGTGATACAGACCATTCCTCTACCTGATACACATAAATCTGGAATATTTTGAATCCTAGTTTGTACTTAAAGCTGAGGATATTCAGAAGCAGGAAACTGAAAGGAGAAAAGTTAGTAGTGGGACATCAGACAGAAGAAAAAAAAAATCCCTTTCTGTACAATTGCTAGCATTAATATATTTTAGGACCATGATCTAGGCCACCTTCCTGCAGAAGGAAGCTTGTGCAAAGAAGTGGAGGTCAAGCCTAGAGCAACACGGTTCACTGAATGACCAAATAGAGGTTTACATATTTCCTTTATGGCTGCTGGCACTGGTTTTGGCCTAGAAGCCTCTAATGAACAAAGAGAGCTCTGATCCCTTCTGGAGCCATTCATATGTGATTAAGATCCAACAATACAGCACTTTGATCTCCTGAGCTACAGAAGGATTGGATGTTTCCTGAAGGAGTCATTTCGGGTGAAAGGGGAGGAGAAGAAAAGAAGAAGGGAATTTTCCTGATCAGGTCAATCTTACTGAGACAGCACTCTTCTCACATCTGACATGCATTGTACTCTCTTGAGAGTTTTGAAGCTTTGGGAAGATGACAGATGACTAAGGTATGGAAAAGAGGAGTGAACTGTGGTATCAGTGTCTCAAGTAGAAAGAATAAATTTATCTTTTCGAAGATGGAATAAGATTGATTTTCAAGAGAAGGAAATTGAGTTAGATGTTGGAAGCCATATTGCAACAAAAAAGGACATACAAGTGGACAATCATTAGAGCAAACTAGATAGCATCTTTCAAAAATACACGCTTCCTCACTCTGATGCTGCTGAAAACAGCAGGAGATGTATGGGTAGGTCTATTAAAAAAATATCTCAGAGAATGAACACCTGGTTCCTTGAAAGTAATCTTTCTATCTTGACACCAATATACTTCACATAACCCAAGAGAATTAAAGGCCTGTTTGAAGTTAGAAGAGCATGCACATGACACACCATTTGGAGCAGTATTTACTTTTTTCAACAGACGTAAGTATTAAGCACAGGTGATGGATTCAGATCCACAGGAATGAATGGAGGCTGGAATGTCTAGACAACCAGGAAAGCATAACACAGGTGTGACAACTCTGCTCGACTATCACATTCCAACATTTTCAGTATAAACTAAGTAACTGCCATCATCTGTTGATATAAAAGCAGAAGAGAGAAAACATATTTGGCTTTGTCTACTACAAATGTCTACTCCTAATTTATTTTGGAAGCTAACTCTCCTTTTCATATTTGGGTTGGATGCTTCCAAGTCCACCTGGGGATGGCTCAGCTCTCTGGCTATCCAGTACAACAGTTTTTAGTTCAGAAAGCACTTTAAATTCTCCGTCACTGGTTTAGCCAGATTGCTCACACTTGAATGCTTTTTATGTGGCTGTCCTACCGGACAGCAGGTGATTTTTTGCTCAAGAGAAAATCTTCATATTTGACTGTTACACTCTAATGTCTTGAATCCCTTGCCAATGTATGTGTACTATGATTCCTTATGTACAAATGAAGCAAAACAGACTATCGTCACCCAGATGATTTTTGAAAACCAATAATGTAGAGCTGCACTGACAGGCAACTACCAACAGCAGGTAAGTCAAGGTGAAAGCAAAGTGAATTAACAAGGGGGTAACCCCAAAACTACAAACCTAAAAATCTATTGTCAGTATTTTCAATAAAAGGGGGTTTGCCACCAATCTTGCACCCTAAAAGACCACCCTCTATAAACTATTCAGTTTTACAGTGCTATAATGTCAGATTTATATTAAATAAATCTTGAACTACTGTGTTACTGTACACAAGTAAATCAATTAAAAGGCATCTATTCCTTAAAGCAGTACCAAAGGAAAAAAAAAAGGGACAAGAATTTTGCATCTCTGTGTTAATTCAATGTAGATAAGGAGGTTTCCTCCAATTCTGAAAAACACAGCTCACAAAAACAGAATGAGATTTGTTTTGAAAGCTCACCTGCAGCTTATGCTTAAGGACTATATGCCAATTGATTTATGTACAGTTTACCTGTTTGGAGTTGAAGTTACAGAAAGGGAAGCTTTATTTTCCCTATCACACATCTGAGTACAATATGTTCAGCAGACAACTTATCAGTAAAATCTTCATCAATAATTAATGTTTGATTATTCCTGTCCTAATTTCATCTGCTTCACAAAAGATAATTTCAAATTAATCATTTAATTTTCCTCAACTAATTAAAAATGTATTAGAGCACATTTGCTATTACAAATGCATGAAATGGAGACAATTTAACAAATTCATTAGAGTAGTACACACACAAATTTTGAAACTATAGAACTGTTGACAAGAAATCAGTTCCTTTGGAAAACTAACAGTGGGTCATTCCCTAGGACTGATCAAGTTAGCAGAGGGGCAGGAGTCTGGACAGCAGCACTCTCCCATGACATTTACCAAGTTGCAGTTCATTAATATTATTGCTAAGAGCAGAACCTGGTCTGACAGACCAAAACAACTTATTGACCCTATTTAGAATTAACGACAAAAGCAGAGATTTTAATGGCAAGTAAGCAATTAGGCCAGCTGCTAAATACTGCCAACCTGCAACTGGATGTAGTGACACCTGTGCTTCTGAAACCTACCCACCAGCCACATGCAGCTGAGATGTCTGGCAGCACTTGTGTGACTGCTCTTCTTCATCTTTAGAAGTGCTCTACTTTTCAGAGTTGTTTGTTCTGCACAAGTACCCCACATGTAATTGTGTGACAGTTTTCAATAATTTCATTATATTCTAGGTTTTGGAAAGTCTGCTTTGTCCTATCCCAGTGACCAAGAAACTGTCTTTTTGACATTAGCTTTCAAATTAAAAAATGTACTATATTAAAGGTTGTTGCTGCAGATTATGATAATTACATTGTGTGTAGAGTATTGGTGTATTGCAGCTGTACAGTTATGCCCAGCTTCTTGATCTGGCTTTCCCAGAAAGCTGTGTCACTTCCTTCCTGATTTAAGTTCAAAGATGAAGTGATAGCAAACTTTTGACTGAACTTGTCTAAAATACATGTGCAGGGTAGAGCTTTCACTTGGGTAGCTGGAGCCCACCTTTGGCTCCCAGTGACAACCGAACATCCAGCTACAGCTAGGATGAAGGACGAAAATTTGGCATATCGACAGCAGTCAAACAGGAAAAAGTTTACTACAGACTGTAAGGCTAAAGGATCACCTTCTTTGCTTTGACTGGCCAGCCGGAACAAGGTTGGCAAATTTTCTTTGCACTCACTGGCCATAAGCTCAGTCTGCTTCATTTGCTATTCAAACTTCGCTGTAGCAGTAGATGTGTCCATACAACTCACAGACAAAGGCGAATGCTGCAGGACTGAAGCCCTCCACATATGCATGGTGACTGGAGCTCCAGTTGTGGGTATATATCGAAATTAAGTCCAGTTTGGAGAGCAGAAATGTAAGCAAAAATTGCTAAGAGGACTATACAGTTGGAGGGTTTTTTTAGTTTTCTCCCTTCCCTGATCCCTTCTCCTCCCTCAAAAGAGAGTGAAGGACAGAGGCAACAGGCAGCAAAAGAAAGACATGCTCCATTAGGAACATGCCAAAACAGAGGGAAAGATGTAGAACTCGGAGCAGAAAGTTCAGCTCATGATTAGTTTCAGATTAGTTTTGTTTATTGGAAAGTTCAAGAGGCTGATACGAGGCATTATTGTATGGGAACTCCACCTTCCATTACAGCTACTCATTTATCTCCAGTGTTTCCCATTCATTTGAGCTCTTACTCCATAAAGCATGTATTTTGGGACACAATCCAGAGGTTAAAAACATTTGTATTTTGCAAATGGTACTGACATGTTAAAAGAATACCACACTACTCCCTGTCTTTCAGACCCACCTTAATCTGAAAAGGCTTTAATGTAAGCAGTTTTCGTGATTCATGCTCATCCAAGAACGCCACTACCAACTGCAAATCATATTATAATTTATTCTAGTGCAACAATACCACTACCAATTGCAGATCATCATCATGACACTCCCTGAAAACCTGGCTAATAAAACAATATAGTAACATTTACCATCCTTATACCCAGTTACAGGATCTACTATTCAGCTAACAGAGTATCTAGAATCATATACTGTTATTAGAGAGAAGGTAAAACATTCAAAGCATGTCTTCAATAAAATTAAAAAACAGATCTTGGAATTTTTTTCTTTTTTTGTAAACACATAAACCATGAGCAATATGAATTCAGCAAATTTTGTTTATTTACTGCTATATTGCTTTCATTTTAAAGACACATCTACTTTGGACATCACTTATGCAGGCATAAATAAACTCTAGATTGATACAAATTACGATAGGGACACCAGATCTCTTTCTCAAAATCTATTGTTGGATTCTAGGTGGCTTTTTTGCAAGAATACCATCTGATTTTACAGATATTAATGAAGGAAATGTCATATATTCCTGTGAGCTAAATAAGTATTATTCTCCCAGTTTTACAGATGGAAAGCTGAAAGTAGAGATTAAAATCCTCAAATTGGCAAGATATTTCATCAACTGTTTGATTACCAGTTATGAGCAGTCCCACTCAGGTGAGCAGATATTTCACTTCTGACTTGCAAGCAATTTTTTCCAATTCCTCCCACCCACCTCCATCCCAAATATGTTGGAATAAGCTCAGCCAGGTAATGGCTAGCCAGAAGAAAAACAACACTTCTTTTTAGGAACTGACACCAGCTCAGACTTGTTCTTTTCTGAGCCTGTGCCTTGGAGAAGTTCAGGAAATTTGTCATTTCTACACAGAAACTGTCTCCTAAAAGAGCTTAAAATAGATTCACTTACAAATAGTCTCCGGCAGCACCTGGGTCTGGCACATCTTGTGACCCCAGAAAGGTAATGAGGCAGGTGAGTTGGTGAGGAGCTGTGACATGTTTCTGGGTTTTCCTTAGGTCCATGTCTTTTTGGAAAACATGGGGAATTATTAGTGCTTATCATCTAGCTAGTCAGTAAATTTCTTATAAGCAGTGAATATATCCAGGCTCTCAGTCAGTTAACTAGCCAAAAGTTAGACCGCCAGGCAGGTAACAACAGAAAAAGGTATAGAGGGCTGGTTTGCTCTGAAGACAAAGATAACCTGTTTCTCTTTAGATCAAATATTGGGAAGCAGTAGATTACAGTAATTTGGAATAATGGAAAATTCAGAATTTTTTTACTAATATCCTGCCTAGTATATATTAGTATGTTGAATTATACATTGTAAATTCAGTAATCTTTCTTATCCACATCTCTCCACTTTTCCACACCACTGTGATATGATGATATAAAGTGCTAATTTTCATTTCCCTTCCAGGTAAGTTTGAATAGGCAAATTCAAGGGGTTTAAAATAGTGTAAGACCAACTTTATACAAATGATGCTTTGTTGGCCAATATAGCTCTTATTCTTATGGGTAAATTTCTGTATAAAGAACAGCAATATGTCAAACAAATTTTGTCCCATTTCCCCATATTTACAGCTGTATTAGGAGTCCTGGTGTTATGTATTTGCTACACGTATAGCTGTTCAAAAGATAGCTGAGACTTGTGCTTGGCATGGAGCCAAGAAGACAAGAGACTAAAGCCTATTAATGGTGCATCATGACTGTGAATTAAAGAATCCTGTGGAACCATAAACTGCCGAGAAAGAAAATGAGAAAAATAATAAAATTTGATCAGAGGGTTAATATATTTTTATTAGTGCCTGGCAGCAGATTAGTAATAGACTATTTAAATGTGTACAGCAATATAAGTGACTTGTGTCAGATGCATAGTGGCGAAAATGTCTGCAGACACTAGCGTATTTATAGCTAATGAGAGAAAGAGAGAAAGAGAGAAAGAAAGAGAGAAAGAGAGAAAGAAGGAGAGAAAGAGAGAAAGAGAGAAAGAAAAGGAAGAAAAGGAAGAAAAGAAAGAAAAGAAAGAAAAGAAAGAAAAGAAAGAAAAGAAAGAAAAGAAAGAAAAGAAAGAAAAGAAAGAACCTGACTAGAGTTAGCATAGATTTTATCTGTATTTCTCAAGCTGATATTCTCCAGAATGCAGAGATTCTCTAAAGGAACAAAACGTTACTGAATTCTTCCAGGCTACCAATGACAACAACTACATAGCAAGCACTGCTGTGAAACTAGAATTTCTACTTTAAAATCCCAAACTATCTAAAAAGCTCAAAACACAACTCTCCCCACACCGAACCCTGCCTAAACAAGGTAAGAATAGCTGTTCCATGCACAGAAAATTTGCCCAGTCGAGAAGATGAATGCTGCAAGCTAGAGCTGTGACTCCAAGGGTGGCTGCAAAAAGTAGTATTTCAAAGTATGTCTGGCCTATTAGTCAAGAATTTTATAGCAAGTCTCAGAAATAAAATTGCTACTTTTTTCAGAATAGATTCTAAAATAAGTATAAAGTATTTTGTAAGTTAGATTTTACATTTCCTTGAACACTTAAGTCCTGAGAAGGCAGATTTTATGGTTGTAGAAAGTCTTGTGTTTAAATACCGAAAAGACTGTATTTAAAAAAACATGGATGTTTAAGAAGTTCCAGGATTTTTTTCTGGCTTTCCCATTTGTGTTCTGTGACACTACAAAGCTAGTATTAATTCATTTTAGCTACCAACACATTTGAGAAGTTTGTGGATGAAGAGTTTACGAACACAACTGAAGATTCTCCAAGTAAATACAAACAGAAAGTCAGAACATTAATTAGCTGAGTATGGAAACATTAACGGTAGGTTTTTGTTGTCCTCCTCCCCTGCCAAAATGGTCTTACTGTTTACTTGTTAAGATATTTATATATATTTATACAGAATTTAAAGATAGAAAGGAAAAACATCAAAGAAAAAGGAGAAAATAAACATGGCCTGTTTATCCCTCTTCATTCCTTCCCCTCTCCCCCTCAATCAAGTGCCTTTCCTGTGCTTACCTTGTTCTGATCTTTCAAATCCACCCAACTGGACAAGAACCATCTGCTGCAGCACCACAGCCCACAAGGCCAGGAATAGCATGGAGAACCATAGCATCACTTAGCCCACAGGCTGTTTTCTCACGACTGCTGAAAACGTGTCCAAGAGCCAGGTCATACTGCCTTCCATCTCCCACAGAACAGATTGCAGTGACTCAGGATCCTTCTGGGTCAGAAGAAGTCTGCTGGGCCAACCTGCCACTGCCGTACACAGAACTAATTCACCCCTCTTATGGCCACTCCGCCAAGCCTATTTTCAAATCATTTAAATGTGTTCTGGCAGACAGCTATGACAAATAAGTGCCTTTTAGCAGCAGACTGAAGTGAAACTTTGGGACATTCAGTGAGAACAGATGTGCAATTCGGTTTAACACTGGACAACTAATTTTTGTTAAAGTGTTTGGTTTTTTTTAAATGATGCTTCATCAGACTACACTAAGTGCTACAGCGGTATCACATAAACACATTTTCTTTGTGTTTCTTGAGGACCTCTTAGAACAAAACCTGGAGTCTTAATACCTTGCTATGCTAAAGTAATGGTTATTTTAGTGATTTGATTAATCCGTTCTAGGTCAGTAAACCATGTACACATTTATGTGAGTCAATTTCACAAATAGACTATAAAAATGATGCAGAGAAAGAGACAGGTTACTGGCAGAGAGAGAATATCTTTCAATAATAAAAATTAATAAACTCCACAGCAGAAGAACTCAGATGGAATTATAATGTATGCTTCCTGCTTACTATGTAGTAGAACTTATTTTGGCAATTAAATTATAGTAAGAAAGATGTTCATATACTGAGCTTCCCTTATGTTCTCCTCATCCTCTCCCTAAACAGACACACAAAGAGCACACACAACTCAACCAAACTGCAAAAAAACTCAAACAACTCCTTAAATATTTTCAAAACCATTTTCTTGAAAAAGATCCAGGTACCACCTGAAGTCAACAGAGGGACTTTCCTACTGATATTTTATATGGAGGCAATGGAGATATGACATCTTCATATAGAAACACAGCTATAATAAGCAAGTTAAAGACCACTGCCTTTCTTTGGTGTTATTATTGATGTTCTTTACATTAGAGGTTCACCACAGTCTCCCTCTGACAATACTCTAATGATGGTAGTATCAAAATTGCATTGATAGCATCGGATATAAAGGATTCCCACGACTACCTAATTAGTATCATAAACATTGCCTATTTTTACAATTAAAAATGTGACCAATAGTTCCATTAAGACTTTTGTATTATACTAAAACAAGATACGTGACCTAAAGTACAGGAACAGTGAAATGCCTTGTTTCACTACTTCAAAAATATTTTAAAAGCCAGTAGAAAATTCTGGAACATCACAGCAAGGCAGCACAATCAAGTTTATTTCAATACAGTATCACCACTAATGATAGCTCAAGAACTAGAAAAAGGAGACAAAGAAAAAGCTAAGGAAACTATTTCCCCAAGCATTTGTGATGTCTGCTAAAAGACAGAAAGAAGGTGACTGGTAGCATCAAGACCAGCAATAAATAAGGGTCTGGGAAGTCACTGTGCTCTGTATACTTCCATTGCAAATTACTTTAAGTGGTGCTTTTTTACTCTTGAAAAGGGTTCCAGCAATTCCAAACACAGAAGTGTTTACCAAAACCACTCACAACTTTGCTGGCTGCTATTCAGTCTTTTGCTGTTGACAGGTGTTTCCTTAATAGCAATAAGCAATATAGCAAAGTTGATTTGTAGACTAAAAAAAGGATGAGGACTTGAAGCATTGTTAGCTGACCTGAACACAAATGTCAGGAAATATGGGAAAAGCTCTTCATCTTGCACAAGTGAGGAGAAAAGCACAGTGGAAGTCATACCTCAGAAAACAATGTTCTTGTTCCGACCCAGAGATCTGTGGACCTTTAACAGTACAAGGTAGCTGGCTCTTTAATGAAGCAGCCTTCTCCTTTCAAAGGAGGAAGAAAAAATAATTTGGTGCCAATGACAACAGAAATTTAATGTCTGTGTTTATGAACCAACTAAATACATGGGTCACAAAATAAGAAACTCTTAGGAAAAGGGCTGCAAGCCAGAAGGAAGCACTACTACTCTGTGTGCTGCAGATGGTGGCTCTTCCTCCTTCCCCTACGGGAGAATCAGGATGAGGCCTCCTCTACCCCAGGACTACTGAGGGATGCAGAAAGGGAGAGCGCAATACAGCCAGCAGACAGAAACCAGACAGCTACTGTGCTACCCAAGCAATTATTTCTGTGTATTGTCTTTCTATACCTACAGACAGGTATCTCAAGCTCAGAGGAGCTTATTTTCTGTTTTGAAGGTCCCAATGCTCCAGAATGACTGCTGAGTCTCAGTAACTACCACAAATGCTGTGACAATGAAGGAAGAATTGTTCATAGATACCGTGTCCTCCCCTGCTCCCTTTGAGGACAACTAAAGTTCAGTTGCAACCATTCACATGGGAAGCTCTGCCAGGTTATGCTTGATAACAAACTGCTCGTGCAACTGCAATATGACAATGCAAAAGCTCCCAGCTGAGAATGAAGAGCTCTTAGATGAAAGAGAGAAATGTCAACCTGAAGAGACAGGGCTTTTTCTGATGGATATATTCCCATGGAAAATCTCCCAAATCTCATATGTGAGACCACAACTTTTTAAACTCAGTCTTCAAGAGACCCATGCAAATTATTTGCACAGAAATAAAATGGATAAACATACATAGAAACTGCAGGAAAAGAGTATCAGCTGAAAATGAACAAATCAACTAACTTAAAAAGCTACATGAATAGAGGCCAACATTTTTTACTTATTTCAAGCTCTGGTTGGAATAATTACGTGATTTGTCAAAGTTCTTAGCATTTTATAGCACTTTCCCGATTCAACCAAAGTGCATACTGAGTCTTTGATTGACAATATTTAACACGGAAAGTTCTCTCAAGCTGGGCACTGAGAAAAGAGAACCAGGAGAACGCACAATAAGGAACCACTCAAAATGCTGGGCTTCACTGATTCATTGGGCATTAGAAAGAAAATCTATAACAAAGGCACTCAGATAGAGAAGCACTCAATTACGTCAACTATATACTTAGAATCATAGAATGGTTTGGGTTGTAAGGGATCTCAAAGATCATCTAGTTCCAACCCCTCCTGCCATGGGCAGGGACACCCTCCACTAGACCAGGTTGCCCAAAGCCCCATCCAACCTGGCCTTGAACACTTCCAGGGAGGGGGGATCCACAGCTTCTCTGGGCAACCTGTTCCAGTGCACTTCTTTGTGCATTGCCTTGCACATCCTCCCAAACTGATCCTATTGCTTTCTCCAGGGATGACCAGTAGAGACCAAGATTAAGTAAAACACTGAGCAAAATTCCCATATTCAGTAAGGCTTTTAAGCACATGCTGAATTTCAAGTATTTAAACTGTCCCACTAGTAGTTAAAAAGACATTGAAGAGCTTTAAGGACCAGCTCTTAAACAAGGACCAAATTAGTCCTTGTTTAAGAACTTTGCTGAATCAAGGTTTAAAAACTAGGAAGTATTGCTAATGGCTGATCCCCAGAAGAATCCTTGTTGAATGCTATTGTTTTCCCTTTCTACTGAAGTATCTGCATATACTTCACCCTGCCTGATGGCCCATTTTTGTCTCTCCACACTTGGTACTAAGTTCTCTGAAAAACATCTTTCACAAAGACACTGCAGAGGAAGCTGCAGAAGGAAGCTGACATCCAGGAATGTCAAGACCACAATATCACATGACTGATACTAATATTTCACCAGGAAAGAATGCAAAAAATAATCAGGAATGTCATTAGCCAGCTTAGGAAGTGTGGGTTGGATGAATGGACAGTGAGGTGAGTAGAGAATTGGCTGAATGGCA
>VXBL01008150.1:23133-44771 GCA_013400195.1 Aramus guarauna
GCTGGGTCTGTTTAGCCTGGAGAAGAGAAGACTGAGATCTTATCAATGCTTATAAATATCTAAAGGGTGGATGTCTAGAGGAAGGGGCTAGACTCTTCTCAATGGTGGTTAGTGACAGGACAAGAGACAATGGGCACAAAATGGAACACAGGAAGTTCCATCTGAACGTGAGGAAAAACTTTTTCACTTTGAGGGTGAGAGAGCACTGGGACAGGCTGCCCAGAGAGATTGTGGAGTCTCCTTCTCTGGAGATATTCAAAACCCGTCTGGATGCGATCCTGTGCAACCTGCTCTAGGTGATCCTGCTCTAGATCCTGAACTCTAGAGGTTGCTTCCAACCTATACCAGTCTGTGAACCTGTCTAGGCAGTATTTTTCAAATGAGATGCCTATAGTTAGATTCCTAACCCAGTTTTGAATGCTGACCTGAGCACTGTCCAGTTTTCAGAGGTGTTGAGAACTTGCAAAGCTCAGGGTTTCAGAACTTCAGCATCACTTAAACATCAAGCCATCTGCTGAAGTACCTAAATATAAATTATATAACATAACTTTAGGCTCGACTGACTTGCTTAAAAATTTTGTTGATGAGAAAATTAAAATTAGTCACTACTTTATTCCAACGAAATGACCAATGGAAGCACCAAAACCATGTGGTCACTTTCTGTTTTATAGCAGTATGCAGCCCCAGAATTGTGTCTACCTGAAACCAAATTTCAGTAGCTAGAAAGCTACTATCACAAGTATTTTCTACAGCTAGCCTTCAACACGGAAACAGAAAAGAAAAAAAAAAGTACTGACATACTTTGTTGTACACAATTTTGAATCATTTTTCTGCTCTCTCAATTGAGGTTTTTGGGGAATATGATTGTAAATCATTCAGGCAAAGAAAACATTTCCATAGATGGCCAAATCACCCCACAGCTGAAATGCATCCACACAAAACCTAAAAATAAAACAGAATTATGCATCCAACTAACGTAAGTGTTATCTATTACAAAGAGAAAAAAAATTAAGCTCAGACTGAACACAAACCATAACATGCTTAAAAGGGATACCATGCCATCCTACATGCTACCAACTGATAACGTAAGACCAACAATTACAGTTACAAAAAGTGATTATACAAAACCCACTCAGACACTCCAGTCCACGCAGGACTGGAGTATAACTGGTCACTGCCATTTGCTGTTGATGCAAAAGATTAGCAGAGAAACAGAAACCTACAGAGGAAAATGTGCCTGAAGCAAAGCCCTCTCTCCCACATACCATCAAGATCCTATCTCGTGTACTCCTGGAAACCATGCATACGGGGAAGAACCTTAGAACAGGTTCCAAAAAAGCAAATAAACTGTTTCTCAAAATAATTCATTGGACAATCAGAAGCCAGAGAAGTAATTTCCATGGAAGATAAAAACTCATCTCAATGTGGCAATACTGATCACCAGAAATCATCCACCAACAATCAACTATGCCTGACACAATATCAGGATGATTCTGTAACAGATGAAATTGTAGCAGGATGAAAGAGTATACAGAGGTGAGAACATTTTCCCCTTAAAAACAGTATTAATGTATCTACTGTATGCCTATTCTCAGATATTTTTCTGTACGTTTATCTATATATTAAAAAAATCCAACCCTATTACTTTACTTTAGGAAGGAGAGTGCTTTTCTCCATACACAAATGCACATCTATCTACATAAAAACCAGCTTCTCATGAAGCTAAGAGGGAAAATTCTCTTCCTCCTACAATTCCCTTTTTCACCCCCAAATGTCATATTATACATAATACCAACTTACACATATGTATAGAGGAATAAATGACTTCATATACTGTTGTACCAGAAGACACCTGGAATGTTTGTAATGCTCCTAATAAATTGCCAATTTTAGGATAGCCCACATACTTGAGCATTTGCTTCACTTCCATCTGCCAAAAAATGTAATATGATGAGTGTTTGGTGCCTAGCATTATTTCTTGATTCTTATTTGTAAATGGAATTACTAAACATTTTATTAGGAGAAAATGCACTTTAAAACATAACTTATGGAGAGAAGCAACTTCTATAGCGTTTTTCACATCTGTTCCCTCTTACACAAACTGTACACAATATATCACAAATGGACAAAGCTCACTGAAGGAAAATTAGACAACTAAAACCAAATACAACTATGTAAGATTGATCCAGTTAAATGAGACTGCATGTTGTAATTTTTTTCCCCCAGCTAATAATCTCAGTGTCTACATTTCCCTTGGTGAAACTATCTACCTACTCATGAATATGGGTCCTTTAAAGGGAGTATATTTCTTGCACACAAAGTACAACTAAACCATGAAACTCACTGCCTCAGAATGCTATGGATGCCAGAAGTACAAATACATCCTCCAATTAATTTGAGAAATTCATGGAAGAAGCATTCATTTAGGTAGAAAGGTGTGAATGCAACCTGGACAGTCAGGAAGTCCCCAAAGGGAACTGGAAACTGGGAGAGGATAGTGGGTGAAGCACTGTCATGTATCTCGTGTTCTTACATTGGTACAACGGGAGTCTGAGCCAACCCGTTAGAAAGGGGACTGGGGAAAATGAGTCTTTGGTGTGACAGCAGTTCTTACACGCCTCATGTGAGCAGCATTTCTAGTCTTGCAATTCCAAATTAAGGCTTTTATCTGAAACACAGTGTACTTTATGCCATTTTAACTTGTGCATCACACATATGCCTTTTATGTATTAACTGAAATGTAATGCTAAGCAGAGCGATGAAGCAACTAGTCAAGCCAATCTACAGATGACTACATGAACCTCACTGTCACTTGGTATACTCATGCGTCACCACTAGCAATTCTGTATACTTGTGTTGCTCACCTATGGACTATACCTATATCAACATAGTATAGGAATACAAACAAGGTATGGGGAAAACAAAATGAGGACTAATGCAAATTAGTAAGAATATTACAAAATTAAGAAAGTTGTCCTAAATTTTGATCAATAAAAAAGAGTTAAAATATACCCCACTAAATGAAAAACACATTACATTGTCTTGCAAATCAAACCACCCATATTGTGCCCATATCCACAAAATGTGAGTATGAATAATCTTCTGAAACAAATAAGTATTTAGAACTTTTAAAAATTTATTTCCAACTTAAATGATTCTGTGATTCTATGAATATGGGCAACTCAACTGCATCAGGCATCAGCTCCCATAAAAAAGAAAATACAACTAAAAATTCCCATGTAGTATTTGAATATAAATTAAAAGAAACCCTTATAAAAACACATACAACCCCCCGTCCCCAACTATTTCTGAACAAGATTATGCTAGATGGTAGGAGGGGAGTACAGTTTTGATCAACAGTAAAACATAATTCTTTTAAGAGAGCAAAAACTTAACCAAATCAACATCACACAGCAAGTCTTCCCGTGGGGCTGCACTCCTCTCATGCTCTAATGTAAATAAGTGTAATGAAACAGAGCTGAGTCAGAAATTGTGACTCTGGTTTTCAAAATTTTAAGAGGAAAAATAAGGTAAAACCTGACAGAATGGAATGGCATTAAAGGTCTGTCTTTTTCTTTTTAAACAAGGGACCAAACAAACTTCATGATGTCATGAAATAAAAATGATAGGGAGATTACAAATCAGTAGTGTAAATATTAATCTATGGAAGCCAATTGCAAATTTCTACCAACACAAATTAATTATAAAAATTCCAAAAAGACAGTGAGGCTAAAACATCAAGAAGTATAAAAATCCCTGTGCATCAGGGGAAGATTCCAAGGTAGAGCCAAAAGAAGTGATATTGTGATAGGGTGCAGTTCATTTATGAGTGCTTTTGCAGGGATGGAGGAAACATTCCTCAGGTATAAAACAGTAGGAATTAGGCTGCTAATGATTAGTGTGGCAGCTTCTAGGCTTCTATCACATACCATTCTGCCTTATATTATTAATGTTACTTTGGTTAAAAACAATAGTAGTATGTGCTTTAACCTTGTAGTCTGGATAGTTGCCTGTTGGACTTGACTTTCAGAGGCTTTTTCAGCGTAGGATATTCAGCATAGTGCGAAAGGCCATACATAGCTTAAACATCACCCAAATCTACCAGAAGATATCCACAGCTGAGCTACAAAACAAAGTGGAGGAACTCATGCACGCAGCACACCCCTGGTAACCAGCAAAGTTCAGACCTACCAAACTTCCTGGTTCTTTTTCCTCTCGCTTTGGGTATATAAAAAAAGAAAACCAAAACAAAATGTTTCAAATTTACAGATTACTATTGGGTTTCTTAGCAGTCAGCCCTGGGTCAGTTATGGGAAGATTATTTTCACATGATGAATAACAGAAATAAACTGAACTTATGTAAAGCATTAGGCAAGAATCCAGACTAAATCTTACCTTGTTTTCAGCAACAAGCTTGGGAATCAACTAGATTATAAACATTAAGGTATTAAAAAAAAAAAAAAAAGGCATGTGATTTTACTTAGGATCTCAGTAAGGGCTGAGTGTGGGCCAAAAGGCTCACTTTGCAGGAGGTATCATTGCAAGACTTTGGTCTTGCACAGGGTTGCTCACCACGTTCCTTGACTGTAAGTCCCCTAGGTTCTTTTTTTTTTTCTAGTTTTGGCTGGAGTATGGGCATACAAACTTAAGGAGATTGAAAATCTGTGACTGATAGAGATGTTCAGGGATAGTGAGGGTGGCATGGAGACAAGTATTGACAGATTGATGGATCTCTGATATTATTTAATTTCTCATACATTAATCTTATGCACTGACAGAAGGAAACAAAAAGTCCCATTAACATTCCAAAAGTAAGAGTAACTAGGAATATATGTCCTTTCTATTGCACAGAAGTGTTTCTAGATCTGGGTGATCTAAATCAAAACAAAATACATATTGACCAAAATATTAGCTCCAGTGGATGTAAGTGATTGAGCAAAACTCCTGTTCTTATCAGATAGTCTTAAATGTTGTTAAGAATCCATATCTTGTCCCTTGCATATTGCCATGTTTTTTAGCCTGCTCCCATAATTTTCATATGACTTTTACAGCACAATTTCATATCACAGGTTTTGTGAATTACAGGCATTTTTCCCCCCAGAATGACTTTTCCAAATCACACCACAAAGAGATACCTGCACAAACCAAGATCCTATTATACTACAAAATACAATTTTGATTACAAAGCTCAGTTAGGAATCATTAGAAATGTCCACCTTGATTTTTTGGGAGCACCCTTCAGGATATGGAATTAGTGAGTACTCCATATTTTTTTAGTTCTGTAGATCTAACCCTTGCTGTGCCACTGTGAAGTGTTTTGGATGAGTTAATTTTGCTTGGTTATCCCATTCCCAGCAAAGGCAACTAGAAACTGTATTTCCCTGTCTGTAACATGTAGATAATACTTATTTTGACCTACCTTTCGGAAGTAGGAATTACTTACATTTATCAAATTATTTGCAAACTCAAAGCCTTATGAATAAACTTGTGAATAGAACTTGTGAAGAATACACCTTTGCCAAAAATGGTACGGTATGATAAAAAACCTTTACGTGAGTCTTCAGCTAAACACAATAGCTTTTCATGTACTGGAAGGAGACAGTGGCATGTTTCAGCAACGTTCTTGCTAAAGCCTTTGTATCACCATGAAGCATATGGCTAAGAATCAATGCAATGAGATCAGACTGAAGTTCACTGAATTACACAGTGATCTCATTTATCTTTGTTTTTGGAAAGCAAGGTTAGGTAGGCTATATTTTCACATTAACATCTGCAGAACATTCCAAAATCCTGGCATGGCCAATGACATGTAAGTTCCAGGTTCTGTAATTTATCCTCCTCCAGTACACATAAATTAGTGTGTGTGGATGGAAACCTTTCACTTCAACTAAAGTATATAATGTAAAATAATTTTAGCTGACAGATTTTTTTCTTCACTTGTTTTTTAAAATTAATTTACAAGTCATTATGATTTTATTCAGCATTAAACCCATATATATACCTGTAGACATTCTCCACTCATCTATCTGGCAGGAAATAGCTGAATAGGAACTATAATGCATTTGCTTATTGCATCTGTGTTCAACAGGCAAATCCATACCTAATAGTAAGTACTGAATGAGAGTAGAGTGAGTGCATATGTAGTTGGTGGTTTGATCACAAAGCACATAGACTTTACTGAAGCTCAGACACATGTGCTTTGATTCCTCAGTTCCTTTTATACATGGGTAGGATGTGACCTTTCCTTCAGACTGGCCAGCACTGTTCAAGTTTGTCTGGTCAAATAATTTCACTGCTGCCTTTAGAACAGTTGAAACTGTAAGTATATATAGGTTGCAATGACTATTTTCAATTCTATTCTTAATGTAAGGGGTTTAATAATCAAATTGGGAAGAGTAAAAGCTTAAAAAGCCACATTTGTCAAAAACTGAGCTTTACCATGGTGTTCCATGCAATCCAGGGGAATAAGAGACATCATATTATTCTACCATATTTCCCAGCAGAGTTAAACATCAAAATACCTTCCCCTACAGTTTGTAGAAAGGCCAGATACAGAGGAAAATGTACAAAGCGGGACATTAGCCATACTGGAGCTATTAATGGAATAAAAGACCCTCTGAAGACAAAAGCATCACTCTCTCCCATCTCTGGAACTTTGCCCAAATCACAGTCATATTTTCATATTTGTCGGCTTTTTTTCTCTGTAATCAAAGGGTTTCCTTCATAATAGTAAATAAAAATTAAGTGTTCCTTCTGTGTTTCCAAGTAAAATGGTTTCAGTAATGATGCACATAGTACAGTGTGCATCTCTAAAGAAAGATTTATTGCTTCAATTTTAATTTAAAAATTTGTATTGCTTCAGGGTTAAAAGCACTGGGACATATTATCATGAAGAAATCAATTTCTTACAAGTGAATTGGTTGCTTTTTCTATTATCTAGCTCTATATTTGAGAAGGATCATATTTATTAATTAATACTTAAAGAGTTTTTATAGTGTAAACCTACGTGGAGTAAATCTAATTCTTGCATAGTCAACAACAAAATAATGTTTAAAAACTTCAACTTAGAATGTTGGCCCTAAAATCTTTTCTGCAGGAAAAGTAACTGAGCTAGAAAGGACAGCTATGTCAATCATTGATTTGACAAACTGACAGCTACATCAGTTATGACAATTTCTAGTCTTACAGGCAATCCACCGAATTTCTGTACAAATCTCAGCTATTACTGTTTGAACTAGAAACAAACTTTAAGCAAGATATCTGCTCTAGTTTTGAAAATTGTAGAAGCTTCAACATAGGAACAAGTGACTGAGGAACAAAGAGTTACCATGTATCAGAGCATCGTGCCTAGGATTTGTGCATTTACCCTAGCCCATGACAAATTCAAGATAGTTTACAACCTCTGAGAACTAAGTTCATTCAAATTACGTTGTGTTTGCTGAAGGCTAAGTGGGCACAGACTATGACCAAGAATGAGCTGACATGCAGCAATTTTGTATTCCATTGCAATTGGGTTGTTTTTTGTTTTTTTGTTTTTTGTTTGTTTGTTTGTTTGTTTGTTTTTGTTTTTTCCCCAAGCACTTACTGGAGTACGGGAAATTATTTTTATATCTAACTCCCTCACCATCACCTTGAAGATCCCCTTTATTCAAAATCTTCCATGTTATTTACTTACAGATTACAGTATAGTTGTTTCTGAATGTTTTATTTGATTAAGTAAGAGACATAGCTTTTTATCTTAACTAACAGCAATGGATTTTGCTTCATCTCAAATCAGATGCTCTGAAACTTGACTCTAAAAAGCTGGCTCAGGATCTGTTAGAAATGGGGACAAAAAACACTAGAAAGTATGTGGACCTAGGAAGACAATGCTTTCTTCAGTTGAATTAGGAATGGCAGCTACAGTCTTTGGTATTCAAAGTAAGCCTTGCTGTCATCATTGCCCAAGGAAGTCTGCTGTCTTAAGGCAAAGCTGAAGCATGAGAGAGGAGACAGAAATGCCAGTGTTACAAACCTCATCACACTTTGTGCCATGTTTCATCTTACTGTGATTGCACATCAAGTGGAGTAATATGCTTAAGTGGTATTATTCATTTCCTAACTAACCTCTCCGTTAAAAGAAAAAAAAAAAAAGGTAAAAAAAAATACCTGTTGCTGGCATATAGTAGACCTTCAAATCTCTTTTGGATTCCTTTTCCACATACTGTAACAGTGAGCTATTCTCCGCCCTCCCACTCTCACCCAGAAGCAAAGTCTGCTTGTCACTTAGCTGCTCATGAGAGATATAAGTAGTAACAAGTTGTTGATTTCAATATTTAATTTATTGCCAAGAGTAGAAGCAATAAGCAAAATTCTATTTGACTACGAGCAGTCAGCAGATTAAGTATCACCACAAACAAGCCTGTACCCTTTAAGTGTAACTTAACCACACCTTATAGCTCTTCAGCTTTAAGCTGCAAGCCTTTACATAATGTATGGCTAATGAAGCTGCAATTTCTCTACAGTGGTCTGGATATCTAGATCACTTGACATAATGCAGTTGAACTGTTTCTTGTTTACCACAATTCTTTTTATTATTAGCAAATTTAGAGTACAGTTAGTGACACACTGTGACTGAAGCTATTCTAGTCAGCACACAGGCACACTTTTCTCTAGAACACATCTTTTTGGCGCATGCGATCTCAATCTCAGCTACAAGGGTGAAAGGACTTTCCAGATCTCAGAAGACTTGCAGAACATACCCTGTGTGGATACAGGACTTGGAGGACACAAGGATTTCGAAAGGACTTTCCCACTGTTATGCACCTCTCTCAATGCCAGAGCTCCTCTGTGGGAAGCACAATGTCAACTATCCTCAAAAGTTGGGACTATTTACAGCTACAAGTAATTATTTCTTTATAATTTCTTTCAAAGTCATAAATGTGTCTCAGTTCTAACACAGCAAAAGATTACATTTTTAAACTGTTTTTTCATGTTTTCCAAAAGGTGTAGCAGGTAAAGTTATTTTTAACTGAGCTCAAGTGACATTTATTTGAATGTTCAAACACTTCTTGCTGGGTGTGTATTTCAATACTAATTGTACATTTTAGTAAGAAGTATGAACCTCCCAAGCTGAGGTTCCATTCAACCACAGTGCTCTCTCTGCAGTTCACAACAATGCATTAAATAAAAACTGGTTTTACAACAAACTGGACTAAAGTTAAGATCTTTAACTTTATTTGCAAAATAAAAATATGACAAACCATGAATATGAGCAAATATGTATAAAAAGTTTTCAATCTGTACAAATTTTCTGCAGTTTCAGTATGAAAGCAGACTCAGCATTGCTAATGGCATCCAACTCTCAGTGTGGTTGTAGAGAAAAAACCCTGAGGTCCACAAAATCTCTACAAGCTCCTTGAAATCCAGCAGTAAACTCAGTAAGATAAAATACGGGCAAAAATAAAACCGAAGTGCACTATTGATGAAACATTGCCAGCCATTGCTGTCATGTAAATGGAGATCTTTTGTTCGAGCTCCCCCTTCCTCACTGCTAGAATAAACTGTCTAGACAAGTTCCAAGCCTTCAGGTATTCCATAGGCCAAAGTCAATATTTTAAATACCACTGCAAGAACACCAAGAGCATTATTAAGTTATGATTTTATCGTGAGTCTCAGGATATTTGTTGATTTTTTTTTTCCCCACTCCAGTTTCCAGGGTCATGCAAAGACAAGAAAAACTCACCTGTTGTATTAAATGAAAAGGGTTATTAGAGGTAGAGCCACTTAAATAAGCAGGCTACCATGTTCCTTACCAGCTTTGGGTTATGAAGCCAGGTTAAAATACAGTTCAATACAATGCATGTTGCAAATATCTAATCACAAGCAGACAAAAGAAGTCTGCACTAAACAGTGCTCTACTCTCAGTCTCCTACAAAAATACAGATGGAAAAATGTTTTTTTGGCTATTGATGCTACTTGATCATTGCCAACAGCTAGGAATCTAGCAGGATTTGTAGCTCATGAATACTTCACCAAATTTTCTGGTAGTTTTCTTTAAACTAGAACCAGTATTTTCTTTCTTTCCTTTTGACTGAGCTTCTGCCAGCCAACTTACTTTTGTGCATCAACCAGTCCTCCAAAACACAGTGACAGACTGCTCAGACCATCTTAGAAAAAAGCTTGTGTTGATAGGATTATGACAGCAACAAGCCTGTAGCTCTCTATTCCTGTTGGATTTTGATGCCAGGAGAGTTCCCCTAAGAGAAAAGAACTTCTTCAAACTCCCTGGGGGAATGTCTGCAGGGAAGTAACGTTTGAAATCAGATTTGTCCACTGAAACAACGGTACCAAAATCTGTTCAAATGCTGTAACAAACACATGAAGTACAGCACAGCCAAGTAACTTTACTTTATAAATCATATCGTTTTCATTTCCTGAATTCATAATCATAATGATGCAATAGTGGAAACTTTTGTATGTTTATAAGTTAGACGACCCACAATCATTCCCTACAGTAAGCACTAGTAATTTCTAACCATTAAAATAATTGTTATATTCTATTGCTATGGTTTGCTTAGTGTTGTAAGCCAGTTTTCTATTTAACAAACCATATTACATTGGCAACAAGATTTCTTAACTTAGCCAGTGGTATTGGATGTGATTAATTTCTAACATTCTTTTTGGAAGTCAAAATAAACATCCACTCAATTTTCTTTACCATCTCAACATCCTAAGCAGGCTGGCCTTCTCACAAATTCGTGTTGGTCGTCCCCAATTAACTTTTTTCTTTTTAAAATGTTTGAATTACATCCAGTTAGATTCTTTCTGTTTAAGCTCCCTTTCATCCAACATTAATCCCTAATTGTTGTATTTCATTTAAATGACAAAATCCCACATTATATTTTAAATTAAACTTTAAATTAAAATAGATTGTTCAGACTTAAAACAAAAGTAATTGATGTGGCAAATAATGACAGGAAAAATGAAGATACTCTTTACAAAACTCTATATACAAAGTACCGTATGACAGGATCAGATGTTAAGACACTGCCACATCTGATCCAGAAAGCTAGTATGTAAGGTTCTAGAATATTTAGAGGGATTGCTTTAGGATATTATTTTGTAATCCCTCTTAAATTACTCTCATCTCAGTTATTCTTGTGCTGGTTAGAAGCAGAAGTTAATTTGCTCTCTCGGCTTCTGCCATAGATGCCTCGCCTATATAGTTAGCAAAATTGCTGAAAAGATAACCTTGCAGATTTTCTCAAAGAGAGTTCCTCTGAAGGAAAACAAACCTGTGCTTTTGTAGAGTAACACACAAAGTAGCTATGCAAGGTTGGATTCTGCTCTGTACACTGCTAACTAATATTCACGCATCTGCTTCACACCTTCAGTGTAGTAGTTGCTTTCCAGACACTTGAGAAGGGCAGCCTGTTATCTTTCAGATGGCAGATCAAACTAGATGTGCCATTTAAGCAAAATAACCACAGAATAGCTTGCTGGAAGTAACAACCACACTATGAGGCTCAACGGATGAGATGCAATGAAGAAATACTGTCTATACAATCTGCTTCATCCATTTCTTTTCATAATTAACTTTAATCTTTGCATCCTATGTCTCATACTTAATTTGTTTAATTGGCTAAAGTCTAGAATGGCCTCCAGCTGTCTAGACTATTGAACTAAGAATGCAATCCTGCACTAGCTCAAAGTACACTGCCCCAATTTTTGCTCCCAGAGATTTACGTGAGCAGTTATTCACACTGCTTTCTAGTTTGCCTTTGTGAGGTACTTCCTGTTCTACTTGTTTGAATTGCCTACCTTTTATTCTGTCCAAGAATTACCTGACTACCAGTGTATTTACCATAAATATACATTTGTTTTGCAAACAATTAAGGTTTTTCTTGGTGTGGATCTTCCACCATTCTGTTATTTCATTCACTTACAAGGTATATTTGATGCCCTTCCATGATATTAATTACATTATTGTGTACATTTGCTCCAGTACAATGAAATATCTACATCTTTCTATCTTCCTCTCCTGCACCATATTTTTTCTTTATTATGGTTGCATGATCCCATGGTATAAAAGTAGAAAATTTCTGCATGTTTCATCTTAACTTTCCCATGTATAATTGCTGCAGGAAACTTTACAATGTGTTAAGTTTATGTTCTAGAGTCAGTTCTCTGCAGCACTTAAGCAAATAATCATTTAACCTAGGTGTCTAAGAATCTGGTGAGTTTATAACACAGTGTTTTGTTTCTCAACCAAAACACAACTTACCATAGCTTCTAAACAGTTTCATGCATTTTTCTACTTTCCAACATAGAAGATATATTTGGGCTTGGGGGGTATAAGCCAACATTCTCACGGCTTCATTTCACAATTTACATCAACCAATAGTTACTTTGAAATGCCAGTCCCTGAACACTTAAAAAGGTTCTGTGATAAGGATCTAAGGCAAATTAGTTGTCTCCCTCTCCCTCTCTTTCCAGCAGAAAAGAGACTTGATGCACTAAGAGACTTCATCTGCCTGACTCTATCCCCCTAGTAATTTGGCAGAGCAGATGTGCTTCCAATGTATTAAACCTCCAAGTTTCATGAAAACGAACAAGTGTGCAGAAAACTGTAATCCCATTAATGGACCCACTTTCTAAAAGAACGCAGCACAGATCCAAACCTCATTAGAAATTGGAGAATCCACAGCGGGATGTAACAGCATACACACTTTAACTATGGAAAAGCCCCAGATAATCCTCAGATCAACTGTAAGACTCAAGTACATAAGAGGTCTGTACCTTATGGAACATTTCCTTCCATGTTTTTTCTCATCTTCTCATTTTTAATGTAGCATCTGCGGATTGCTCATTTCCCTTCTTGTTTCCAACTTTTTTGTCTGCTTATCTATATAGTTTAATAATTGGAAAGTTTATTTTCTTGGATTTGTATATCCATGAAGATACTCTTCTGTATGTCTCTCCTTCCACTATTAAGTAGCAAAACCTCAATCAAATTTTTAGTAAGTTTTCCTTCTGCTTGGTTTTTTTTTTCCTTTTGATGATATCTGCCTGATCTTTCTATATCTCTTTTCCCCCAGCTCCCCATGAGTTACATCTTCTATTTTATGTACATTTTCGTAATTCCCATTTATATTCACCAGATTTAAAATCTATCTTTACATGTTTCCAAAAGCCCAGATTACTTTCTTCCAGATTACTCTTTATATTTGATCCTTCCCACTCTTCCGTTATCTCCATATATTGTCAACATCTTTTGGACAGCCTATAAAGGGATTACTCACTTTCATGACATTGTTATTTCTACTTACTTAAAAGTACAAGCTTACCACATGTTAATTGTGCAATCCTCCCCCCTTCAGTTTTAGTCATCTCTTTCTTCCTTCTTGGACCTTTGCACAGAGTTATTTCCTCTTTACATTTTACATGTTCTCCAGAGTAATTTTTTCAGCTAAAAATTTCAGACACTACCAGTAAATAAAACTAACAAGACATGTCTCATGTCTGTTCAGGAAAAAACCAGTTCAACCTTAGCCCAATATCATATCCAGATACACATTATTCTAGTTACATGAATAGGGTGGAGTGACTGTGTTTAAAAGAAATATTCTCTGCAAACATCCTGGCCTCAATAATGAAGACAAAGGTGAAAATCTAAGCACAGTTCTGAACAAGATCAACTAAAATGCATAAGAAAACCTAGATAATTTATACTTGACCATCAATAACATCTAAGCATCTGTAGGGAAATTTCCAGAAGTTTACCACTTACTTTCAGAGTGTCAGTCTTTAGGTATAATTTATTTTTTTTAAAGTAAATAAAAATAATAATAATTAAAAAAGCAAAATCCCTCCAATCGACACAAAGATGACAAGGGACAAAATAGTGGCATCCAAAAATCAAAGTCACTACCTTTGTATAAAAACATCACACTTATTCAGATTTTAGAAAAATGAAAAGGCATTTGAACTGTACAGAATCTAAAGAGACAAAAAACCTAGAAAAAAGTTCAAAGTCTGACCCTGGCAGTATTGCTAAAGTAGTGGACTACCAAACTCAATATAATTTGTTACTATGTTTTTTGTGATAATTAAGAATACTGAAATAGAAGTGAAAGTAGCAGTCAGCCACAATACTAATCTCAGACTATAATAAATTATCAGTTCAGTTAAAACATTGCAAGAAAGAAGATATAACATTGTATCATATTAAAAAAATAAGTTCATATTCAATAGTGATTCTGTCCATGTTATTTGGTGTGCTCATTAAATACATCTGTAACAGCACAGTCCTCCCCAAGAACAGTATCTTGCAAAGGAAGAGTCAGGCTTTTAAAGCTGAAGACTCAAAGTGATCTTACAGTAGTACTCCTAATTCATGTCTAAACATTAAGCCATTTAATACATGACAAATATAAAATTTGTTGCTTGATTCTAGGGAAAAAAAAAAAAAAAAAAGTGGTGGGATAGATTTATCTGGATATTGCTTTAGGGAGCAAGAAGTACCAAATGTAAGATCTGTAGTCTGCAGCCCTACTAGGGCACTTGAATAAGAATGGGGAAAGGAGACCTGCATTTTAAGAATATTGATGAGAGACAAATTTCCCAAGGTTTCAAGGAAATCAACTGTGAAGAGAGTGAAGGAAGCTGCAGAAACTAAAGTTAGCATACACAAGAGTGCTCACATACTGAAAGACCTTGTCTGCCTGTAATATCAAATCAAAAGAGGTTTCAGGACTTAAAGGATTGCTGGCATATACATCCTTATAGCTGTCAATATTACTACCATACTTTGAATTTCCTTTGAATTAGGGGCTGACTTATAGCGGCTGCTTTTCAAGATTCAAAGCTTTATTTAGTTTAGGTAATGTTCATATACTTTTTAAGGCACCCCTATCACTGGGGAAAAATTGCCAAGTATATTAGTAAGTATATCATCTGTACTGTCTACCATATGGAAGTACAGATCAAATCTGAATGGATAGCTGACTTTCTTCAGATACTTTTGGAGTCAGTCCTGAACGGTAACGGTAACCAACGGTTGGTTGGTTGGTTGGTTGGTTTGTGGTGGGGTTTTTTTGTTTTGTTGTTGTTTTGTTTTTGGTTTTTTGTTTGTTTGTTTTGTTTTGTTTGTTTTTTACATTCAATGGGTATTTTCCAATTTAACAATCTGGCAATGACTTTAGACCTTTGTAGGCTTTACTTAAACTACTACACACTTGGACCCAACACAGTACTTTTCTCTTTCTGCTGAAGCCAATTTCTATTCAAAGCAACAGTATAAAGCAGAAAACAGTTTCCAAATATCAGATTGGAAGAAAATGATCTGCAGTGATTATTAGTAGAATTACTTTAGTGCAGCTCATATAATGAATTGCTATCAGTTTTGGTTGTTTTTGAAAAGCTGAAAGTAGCTAGAAAAACAGTATGATGCATTTATTATGAACAGAAAAAAACATAATCACCTCTCTCCAGTCTTTACTGGGGACTGTTTTGCCAAGTCACTTTCTGTGGCTCTAAAGTGGACATGAAAAGTAGAGAATAACCCTTTATCTGCTAACACAATATCTTGATTGAAAAATATGCACGTCGCAATAACTCGAGGTGGTGGGTGTAGATTTTTTTCTACAGACCGATAATGCCTATGGCCATCATGAGAAGCTGGCATTTAGATCTAAATCCTAAATTCTATGACATATGTTTTTATTTTGAGTTTTTCCCCCTCCCTGATTCAAAGCACTGGCAACAGAAATTGCATCAACAGATTTTTGGCATAGCCATGACAGATCCCACATTCCAATGAAAAAAAAAATCCCCCAAAACCTGTGTCTGACATTTTCTCTTTGAGACCAGTGAAAGTCCACTGTATCGAAACATGACATGTCAGACTTTTAATACCACAAAATTCAATACGTAAAAATCCCGAAGTGTTGACAAGCCAACTAAGACTGCAGTCCATGGATTTAAGGTTCAGAGGGATCATTAGATCACCCGAATTGACCATCTGCATAACACACACGTTTATGGCATTTCAGACAGCATTTCATGTAATCACTACAATGACTCATAACTTGTAACTCATGGACCCAATGAGGATTCAGAAAACTGTAACTGAAGGATACATGCAACACTCTTTCTCAGAGGTACAATCAGATACTATCCAAAAGTAAGTGTTAGGCATGGGAAGGCTGCAGGGAGGATGGAAGCACAGTAATTTAACATACTTTTGCTAACATTACCATCTCAAGTCAGATTATAGTACAAAAACACACAAAGCCATGTTTTAGGTTGCCATGGTAACAAGCACCAGATTAGAAATTTTCACCAGATTTAGTTTTTTGTTTGAAAGAAAAAAAAATAAAATCATGACTGTCACAAATTCCCTTGTGCATTTTCTACATCACATAAACAGAAAGCCAGGTCAGAAAACACGTTTAAAGTATGGGCTGTGTATATACATAACCCGTAACTTTATCCCAAAGTACCCATAAAAAAAGAATCATTTAATTTGACAAACTACTACTGTATTACAAATGTAGAAAAGGGAGAGATGAGCACATGGGGGCCTCTTTCAGTGCACACACACCAACTAGAAAACCTTCTTAGAGCTTTAAGGAAAGTGGACTAGGACAAAAGGCATATCTGAGAAAAGTCTTCCGCCTTTAGATAGCTCTTTCCATTAGATGAAATGATGGCTTTGATGAGCAGCAAACTGCAGACTATGAGCATCTCACTAGAAGACAAAAAGAAAAGGTGCTGAGGCCAATGTCCTCTGCTGACATACAATTGCTTCACTGCCACGTTTCTCAAACTTGGTGGAAATGGGCGGCTGTTTAGCTCATCTAATCCTACGATCACCCCAGGAGCCAAACACTAGGTATGCTTCCAGGGTCACAACACTAAAACCAGAAAGAAGTTCTTCTGATTTACAGCGCCAAGAAAAAAAATAGTCATCTTGATAAAGTTTTAGCTTTTTTAGAATATCACAAAATAAACTGTTAAGCTTTTCTAACACTCTCCAGGAAATTTTGAACCCTTTTGTGATCCCATCAGGAGCTGTGACGTCACCTAAGCATGTTTGCACTGTGCCAGCTGATGCATCAATGCCCACAAAATCTAAAACCATTCAGAAATTTTTCCTTGTGAAAAAATACCCCAAACAAAAGCCCCTAATTCACCTATCTTCACCTTTTTTATTCACATCAAGCAACTCTAAATTCTTGGAACATACCATTTCCTAATCAGGATTGAAAATAGCAATGTCGACACTGATGCAGTATTTTAACCTCAAGTTTTAGGCTCAGAGTTTATCAAAGTGCTGCAATAAGACTTTTGTCAGTTGTCCAACTTGAAATTCTTAATTTCTCTGTCAGTTGTGGACATATTTTTGTCTTCTTTCACCTAGTTTAAAAGGGAAGCACTACCATATAAGGACAGATAAAAGAAACAGAAGTTGCAAAAGAAACACAGGTTGACTGGAAGACAGGTAATCATATTTACAAATAACACTGATAATTAGATTTTAAGAGTGCTGACTAACACATAGTTACATATGTCTCATTTATTTGCATGTTTCAGTGCTACTTTACATCTAGTAAGGGTAAGAAACTTAAGTAAGCACACAGACAAGTTAAGTAGATACATAAATGAATATCTGCACTATGGCAAGATCAGTTCAGGGGTGTAAGAGTTGATAAAGTGTAATTATATTTTCAGAATGGCTAACGAAGTGTCTATCATGATAAAAGGATACAAAAAACCCCTTACCTTGACAAAATGAATCCTGCAAAATGATAATTAGTAATAAAAAACTCTTCTGAGCAATTTTACATTTAAGGCAAAAGGACAAGACTGAAAACTTTAACTACTACATTATTAAACCTTTAGAAAGCTCCAGTAATTATGTAATATAAGCAATACTTGTACCAGTTGTACCTGAAAGTATTTTCCTGATGTAGAAAGTAATTCCAGAAACAGCTGAGTGACTCCTACTTCCTATACATGCCCTTTAGATCAGATTTACCCCATTTGTAATCATGCGCTTAAATTCCAAGAATTCATTTTCTATGCTCTGTCATGAAATACTAGCCCACTGAAGCTAAAACTTCACTCTGAGCATTACTCTCAAAGGAACTGGGATAACTTAAATTCAAAAAGGTAAAAGAGGAGACATGAAGTTTAAGGTTCCAGTAATTCAAACTCAGGCCGGAATTTGACAGCTTAAGTATGACCTTTTCTTGCTGTCCATCTGTCAGAGATCTCGCACCTAAGATCCTTTGCAAACTGTGTCAAGTGACTGACCTTTGGTAGCACAAATGTCAAAATGCAAGCCAGGTTTGTGTTGATACTGTAAAGTTAACAGGAAAAGCAATTGAAGAAAAAATACGTATTTTATTACAAGAGGAAGCAGATGCAACACTGGGTACGTACAAGGAATAGATCTGTTGAGTAAGGTGACATTTTTACATAGTCACTTTTCAAAGTAGAACTACATTTTAAGGGCTTTTGCATATGTTTTACCTAGAGACCTCTGTGATGAAGTGCCAATATCAACTTCCCTTTCTCTTTAGTTGCCAGTTTTATTTGATTTCTTTCTTCAGATATGTGCCAACCAGTTTCAACTTGTTTAACAACATTTTTTTAAAATCAGCTGCCTTGCTGGAATGTTGAACTGATGCATGTGTGGGTGTGTTTGTAATACATGCAAAAATACATTAAGGCAATATAAAGGGCCTGGTTTGAGCCTATAAAAGCAAAGAAATTAAGCATGAAGACAAAATACTGGAGCAGATACCTCTTTACATATCATAATACCTTACAAAAACAACCAACTAACTTGCATAGAAAGTGTTAAGTGGAAGTGCTCTGTTCACTTGATACAGCTGTGGCTTTTATGGTTGAACTGCAAAACTAATGGAATATCACAACCTTATTATACTTTAATGGAATGAGTTATATTTGCAAGATATTTCATTCTCAAATATTGTAACATGTAATACAATTAAGCAATGTAATATATTCAATGATTACATATATTTGATTGTGTACTAAAGTGAAGTTATTACGAGACAAATTATTTAATAAAATGTTGATGCCATGAGCATAACCAAGCAAAACAGTAAGAACAGGATGTCAGATTTGGATATACTGTTAAAGGAACCAAAGCAGCATCCTCATCTAGAGAAGCATTAAGGTTTCCTAATGAAGTCAGCTTCAGGCACAAAAGGTTGCCTGCTTCAGGCCCAGACCTTTAAGTTCTTATAAGCATCAATTAGAAATACCTTAGGAAATTTCAGTTGTGCTACTTGACCTTTATGTTACATCGTGACTAAAAAAACTATAGGATGAGAATAGACCAACAGCACACACCTCCACCTAACACTGGTGGTCACTCTAATAGTAAATTCTTGTACTTATGATATACACTACTTTGTAGATCCCACAGGAACAAACCATGGAGTTTGACAGAACATTAAACAACAAATACTGTGTTACTTCTGGAAACCTTTTGTGTTTAATTTGATTTATTTTTGACAACTGACAAAATACCAAATTCTTCTTGTTATCAGGAGACAGTGAGAGAGAAGAGTTAATGGGAAGTTTTGGGGAAGACTTGGAAGGATAACTGGATGATCAGCACCACTTTGATAAAGAGCAGCTATTTGTGTAAGTCCTGTGTTGTGTTTGGATGTGACTTCTAGTCCACTAACACAGTAACAAGCTGGTTTGCAAAACCAAGTAGAAACACTCTGAGGTGTTATTTTTCCCCTAAAAAGAACTGCTAAGAAGAAACTTATCCTTCTCTTCCAGTCTCTTTGTGTCACATTTCCATCATCTGAATATCTTCACTACCTCTGAAGCATGCTCAGATGCTTGTGACCTTCTCTAATGCCTCCGATTTCTACACTTTTCTCCAATACATCTTTTGCAGCAGGTGTCTGAAAGCATCAACGCAAATTCTTATGTTGTTTCAAGCAAATTGCCCTAGTTTTCACAGGAAAAGTGAAAAAAAAAAAAAAAAAAGCCACCCACAGCACCAGCTTGGTCTTGACTTTTGGACAGTCACCACTGATTTCACCTGCCTGAACTGTTTAATAATTTTCTGAGGGTGAGAAAAGCAGGAGAGTCCTGCTTGTTTTAATCATTACTTGATTTTTCCATTATGTGAAAGGAATTAATTTGTTTAAATTAAACTCTTTCAGCAAGTAGAAGTATCTTGCATCAAAGACATTTTAAGAGTCCTCCAACTCAGTAATTCTGATTGCCTCTGCCTGCCTCACTAAAAGGGTGAATTTGAAGGGATATAAATGATGTTTGTTTGTCTAGACTTTATTGAAGATACATGGACAAAAGAAAATGGTAGTCTGTTGATTTTTTTCCTTACTTTTCTCTTGCTGGCATTGTTTGCCTTTTCTTGTCAGTCGCTCAATGGTGGATCCAAAAAGTAGTAACTTGAGATTTTACTCATGCACTGCTTCAGCAGAAGTTCCTGCCACATGGAGTTCATAGGAAGGTCTCAGGGGATGTAAACCAACTAGCAGTTGACCCAGATTGGCTCTTTGTGTTTACGTACCTTCGTTTCAGTAAAGAATAGTAAGTTGCCTCAAACAGTCCTTAGTGATTGCAGACACTGACCTAGCAAGTTGAAAAGATAATGTGCGAACAAATGAAGTGTTAGTCATAAAAATTTGTGTATGCTCTATGAACTGTTATTTTTAAACACCTGAATACTCAAAAAGTCATTAGCAAAGCTTAAAAATAAGAGGAATTCCTGCAATATTACACACCCATTCAGATTCCATGTATTTTTTGATATTGCTTGTCTTTATTGACCTAGGGTTGATCTTTTATGAGTCTGTTTATGTGCCTTTGGCAAACTTTGGCAGTATTTGATGTTTGCCAAGCTCCTGCTTTGGCATGGCAGATCTTGTACCCACCTACAAGAACAACCAACCCATCAGTCATTTGCCCACCAGTTCTCTCCCCAAAGAGCGATTTGCAGGTGCCCATTAACCACCAAAGAAACACTAGACCCCTGAGTTCAGCTTTGTACTCTGATGGTAGCTAACTCTTGCCCCGACTTTTGCCCAATATTTGAAATTTTCATGCCAATTTGACCACTGGAATCTGTTACTTGAGCACAATACGTTCTGCAGCCTTCCTGCTTGCAAGGGCACATAGCCATCTGACCTAGAAGCACACAAACAAAGCACTTTGTCATCACAGTTAGAATCTAATTTAAATCAATTGCAAAGCTTCACAGAAAAACTCACTCTTCTAATAAAGACAGTAGACTAACAATAAAATGGTGTTAGTTTAGTCAGACATATTGCCACAGGTATTAGAGGATAACGCTGTTGATTCACATAACAATCCTCCTTTATGTTAGTTTATTGCAATTTGATAAAAAACACTTCACCATCCCAATTTAAGACTTATTCCTCAGATAATTACGCTTCTTTGGCCAGCAATGTGACCATTTACCAGTGCTGAGTAACTGAAGCCATGCTCAACCTCTGTGCTGTTGCAATACATCACGTGCAGCTTATAAAGCATATCTCCAAATATCAATATCTAATCCTCATCCAAGTCAATACTTACTTATGACTACTTTATTGACAGTAACTACTGTAAAGGAT
>VXBL01008150.1:44833-57003 GCA_013400195.1 Aramus guarauna
AGATCCCAGATGTAAGAATTAAAAAGCACATTTGATATAACAGGGAGGGAGGTTTAAAATACATTCTACTTCTGATAATGTCAAAATTAAATTTATGTCAGAGCTATCAATATGTGAAGATGTTTATTGAAAAAACTTTTGGTTTTTGTGCTTTAATGCAATGAATTGCAATGAATGAATTGACATTGAAATGGTCAGCTTAGTTTTTGTAGCTACAGATTTCTTCTCAAATTTACATTTTTTGTTTGCAATAGTGTGAAATACGGATGTCAAATTGTGTTTAATACCACATTACATAAAAATATACCTATTTAAATGATAGAATGCAAAAAGGAGGAAAAGTAAAATCTCAAATGATTTCATGGCATGCAGACCACTTACTTTTCCTAGTTGATAACTCTGCCTTCAAAAAATGTATCTCATGTTCTAAGTTAAATGAGAAAAGCTAGATGTATTAAGACCTTATTTTACATTTAGTTCTGTGGAACTCAGAAATGAGCTCAAGGATCAGCAACTTGCGTTTTGATACTGAATACACAATATTTTTCACTTTCTCCCATGGCCATCTTATTTTTATTCCTATTATTAATACTTCCCGTTTCGGAAGAAGATATTAGGCACTCAGAACGTACTGGTCAGGTGTCTAAAGCAATATCCTTATTTTTTAAAACTCTGGTCATTGTTATTCAATCATTTTTTATCCAAGTGGAAAATACACTGAACAACAGACTGGATTCTTCAGGGTCACACACACAAAGAGCTGCACAACATGTTTGCTAAAAAAGAAAATATTTGGGAGGGTTGGAGGGGAAGAATCTCCACAAAGAATAGGAGACAACACCAGATGGTAGATAAAGGAGGAAATAATCCATAAAACGTATCTGCATAAACAAAATAAGACATACTTTTCCATGCAGAAGTTCATAGCGCTTTTCCTACTAGACAAAACATTGACATTTTAGCTGTGGTGGAAAATTAACAAAACCAAACCAACAGAACAAGCCTGAGATCAAGGCACTAAGCACAGCCTGGATTGAAAGCCTGGCCTGCAAGCAGCATATGTTTAAAAGAAAGAGCCTACTTTCTGCGGAACAACAGTATGTTGTTGAGATATCCTCAAAGTTAAGAGTCAAACAATAAAATTTTATGAGAAGCCTTTGCCCTTCTCCTTATGAAAGTGACTGATAACCCAAAAAGTTGTGGAAATATTCGTGTCAGGTGATTACAAAAGAAAACAAGCAGAAACAAAGACAGTGTGCCTGGGAACACCAAGACTGGATCAGCCCTTTGTTGTATAGCAGATGTGAGTAAAAATGAAAAAATGTTCCCTAAACTCTCTTTACAGATACTACCAGTTACCACTCTGTGCTATTTCAATTTAAGAAATCAAAATAAATAATTGGACATCTACTATTTGATAATTTAGTGAATAAACATTTCAGGACAGTACTAAACACAGTCTGAAAGTCCTACTCCTATTTTTCACTGACAGTGTAGCAAAGTATAAAACTATATATTTTTAATTAAAGAAATAGTCTTTGGTTTTCAAAGACAGACAATTTATTTTTGGGAAGGCTAAAAACCTAACTCCAAACAATCATTCCTTTATATTTTAGGTAGTGGATTAAAATAGTGTCCACATAATGATATGAGCGCTTTATAAGGAAAGTCCACTGGCTGCAGCAAAGACAGGCAACAAAACACAGGTTAGGAGGAGGAGCGCGGGAGAGGGGGTGCGTTGCAGCCTGCCTGGCTGCTGCTGCAGAGACCCTTGGCAAGACGGAGGCACACAGGAAATACTACCCCTGTCGATGCAGAAGACCAGGATGCCTGGTGTAAAGCCATTACAAAAAAAAAAGACGAAATTGGTAAGTAACAATTATGTAGGATAACCAGAGAGTGGCAGAGCTCCCTTAGCTTCCCCAGGACCAATGAAAGGGATACTCTGAACTGAAAAGGGGAAGGTAATGAAAAAGGGAAGGTAAACATTGTTCCAAGGAGAAATGCGTCTCTCCTCCATTCAGCTTTCAGTTGAAGCTGAGAGGGCTGGTATGGCTGGATAACTGGGCTTGCAAGGATGGAAATGTCAGTGGCTTTCCAGTCATGCTGGAGATAATGGAGAATCATGCTCACAGTATCAACTAGCACATCCTGAAATAAATTATAGAAAATCTAAAATACCTCTTTGAAATCAAAAGAACCAAAGAATAGGTGATATGGTCATGAACATCAGAGAAGCGTCCACGCTTTCAAGTCATATCACAGGAAAACTGGGAATAGCAATCATACAAAGTTTCTATAAACAGGGGTCCAGGTCTCCTGGCTTGCACACCTGTATGAAAACTAAATTTGTCACCTCAGAACTCCCCATCAAAACAATCCAGCCTGGACCAAGACAAAGTTATGCAAGAATCAGTTTAAAAAGAACTGATTAAACCCATATGCTACATAAGCAACAAGTGGTTCCATAAGCAGCTGAATGAGTAAAATGTGGTTTTCTGCAAAACACAGATTTTTGTCCTGCACTGATTCTTTGGTAGCTAGTATGGGGTGAACTTGTTTTTCAGGAGAGTGCTCAGAGACATGGAAGTTGGACAAGAGTGAAAAGTTATTACTAGTAGGGCACACAGGCAGGCACACACGTGCAGAAAGCACCATCATATGAGCTTTGTTTCATTGGGAAATTATGTTCAGAACCAATTCCTAAAAGGGTATTTATTTTAAAGCAAAACCTCACCTGTGACACATCAGTAATAAAGAAGGAAATATCACATTTTAATAATGAAAGTCCTTACCACATTCCTGGGACAAAAATCTAAAAGCCTGTTTTAGGGATTAGGAAAGTTGAAGTAAAAAAAAAACTTGCTGTGATTTTCTAAGGTCTGAAGAAATAAATACCAAGAATAGAGGAAGCATTGAAATTCATAACTGTGTCGATACCTTAGAACCCAACTCTCTTAAATTAACTTATCTGAAACTCATAATGTCCTCCCTGTACTAAGTTAAAAAGGATCATACAGAAAAATAAAATAAAATAATACAACAAATGATTCTTCCATGCTCTCAGTTGACCAACTGATTGCAATGAGCTTCTGTACAGAATGTGAGAACTTCATTATTATGCCTCTTGTAATTAAATCTTCAGTCATAGTGGGACAATTGGGTTCAGAGAGGAAAGTAAAATTATATCTATCACTGAATATATTTTACTTCATACTGATCATGTCTTGTTTAGTGTACAACAGTAGCAAAATCAGAAAGCTCACAATAGTATTGTCAGAAGCTGGAATTTCTTCTTTTTTTTAAGTTAGTTCAGAAATTTCATTAGTTTGGAAATTTTATATCAGTTAATTCAAAAACAGATTGTGAAAGTCTCATCTATAAAATTACCACTCCCAACTGGTTTGGAAAAGTTGATAGTTTTATTTTTTTTAAGTTTCAAAATGTAACATTTCAACTGTTATTTGAATACCTTTGTTTCATCTTCTATATTATCTTACTGCAGAGAACACTAGAACAATCTTTTCAATATAAAATAAAACAAAATAGTTTTTCAATAGCTGTACCATTAAAACTGACAGATTCCCACAACATATTTCAGTTTCAACAAAAGTTGTTTTTTGTTTTTCTTTTTTAAACAAAGAACTGTTTCAACATGATAATTTAGGGGACTTTTTCAACTTTATCCAAGACCAAAACAACCCAAATTTCTGGACCACCATACCCCAGTGTGGCAGTCAAGATGAAATAGTATACAGTAGGTACAATGTCCCTACCGAAAAGACATGTTTACAGCTACAATTAGTCCAGATGCTGCAGACACACCATTCATAGAGCACACAGTGACATGGTTAGGCAAGGTACAGTAGTTGCCCAATTAATCTATTAAATTAATATTAAATTAATCTATTAATCTATCATAGAATCATAGAATTTTTAAGGTTGGAAAAGACCTCTAGGATCATCAAGTCCAACCGTCAACCCAACACCACCATGTCTACTAGACCATGTCCCAAAGTGACATGTCTACACACTTTTGAACACCTCCAGAGGTGCTGACCCAACCAGTTCCCTGGGCAGCCTGTTCCAATGTCTGACCCCTCTTTCAGTGAAGAAATTTTTCCTAATATCCACCCTAAACATGCCCTGGAGGAATTTGAGGGCGTTTCCTCTTGTCCTATCACTTGTTAGTTGGGAGAAGAGACCAACACCCACCTGGCTACAACCTCCTTTCAGGTAGTTGTAGAGAGCGATAAGGTCTCTCCTCAGCCTCCTTTTCTCCAGGCTAACCAACCCCAGTTCCCTCAGCCACTCCTCATAAGACTTGTTCTCTAGACCCTTCACCAGCTTTGTTGCCCTCCTCTGTACACACTCTAGCACCTCAATGTCCAAAAATATTAAAAAGTCTCATCAACAAAATAATTGACACAAGAAAGTATTATGTTAAGACTGGTAAAATACAGATTGCTGTTGATTTTAATTATTAATAATCTGAGAGATATTTAATATTGTTTAAGGTTTAATCAATTTTTTTCTCACTCATAAGAAACAAAAGAAGTCTGTACTAGAAACACAGATTTATTGCTTTTTCATCTTAAAAATCAGTCAGATGCTATTGGCAAAGATAATAGCCATCAGCCAAGAGGATGTGCCTACATAAACATAGGCAAGTTCAAGACCTTACTGTAGCATAAGAAACTCCAAAATAGAGAAACAAAGATAAGGAACTGTCCAGTAGTTACTGTCTGAAGAAACTGTGGGGGGTAGGGGAGAACAAAGACCTATATTGATTCTTAGACAGCATCACCATCCTCCTGACAGGAGAGAACACAATAAGAGCTGGAGCATGACCAACAATTGTGGTGGGGGATTGACCGTGTAGTCGTAGCTTCGTATTTCCCTGCTCCTCATGGCAAGTGCAACTATACCAGCAATTTCTTTCAGAATGTGCTTCAGCCATACAACCCATAGAACCAAGGACCACACAGCGAAACCTGAGAATTCAGGTGCCTTATAAGATGTCACAAGAAATGTACCACCTCAAGTGTTTAGTATCTTGACCAATGCTCATCTATCATTGTTGTTCTTCTGCACTGGATATGAGTTCCAATTATATGTTCAGAAAAGTTTATGGGCTGATTTTCTAACACAAGCAGCTTGCAACATGAGATACAATTCAGAAATGTATACTCAAGACAAAAAGACTTAATAAAGGTCAAAGATTCAGATACATTCTGCACTTTTGGCACAAGCATTAGGTGTATTAGAAAGTTATCAAAAAGATTTCAGTTACTTTTATGCTCAAGTAAGATCAATTTATAGTATTAAACACATCTGTCCTAGTATCTTTAGTAACTATGTTTACATAACAAGCATGCTCTATCTGTCACAGAATATTATAAAACTACTATTACTTTTTCAAGGATCTAAATTCCCCAGGAAATTATATGAGCCCAAACAGTATGATACACTTTTTTCATAAGCGTTTATGGCAGAACTTCAACTACTCTCCTGTTAATGAAGTGTCCAGAGCTTTTTCTTTCCATGTTTGTCTTAAAAAAATTAATTATCAGAAATTAGAAACATATGACAATAATGACTTCTGCATACTGCCAGAAGCTAAATGCAGCCTGTATAATGAGAAAGATTAATACTAACTTATGTCCCAGTAAATCAGCTAGATTCACAAAAAAAGAAAATTTCCACAATCAGAGTTGCAAACGTTAAAGCCTTTATCAAATAGCCATTCAAAGCCCTAGGAGCCAAAGAATACCTTCAGAGAATACATTCAACACAGTACTTTTTTTGAGTTCAAAGTCTGACCAAATATCAAGCACTCACGTACAAACAGGTCAACACTACGACCTCTTCAGCTTAACCAAATAGATTCCTCACTGCAGGATGTTGAGCCCTAAGGATTTTCATACCTCTTTGAACCACCACCAAGGTAAGGCTATTTTTAAAGAATACCATAAATAATAGTTAAGCCTTAATCCCCACATGAATAGAATTAAATAAAATTTTATTAGACCTCCAAAATTCACAGAGTAGTCACGGGTGTAATTTAGGGTGTCTAGATTTACAAGGAGATTTTCACTGCATGCAAACCCCATCCCCACTATCAGATCTACACATAATTCTATATACACGCAAATAGTGTCATGAGGATATCTGCATGTAACATTTTAGCTAGAAGTATTAATGTTCACCATGTTCAGGCCTGCTGACTGTGCTCATCTCAGATTCCCTAGCAATGCAAAAAGCTCTCCCAAAACAGCTTTGCTTTTGGTAAACGACATTTCCTTTCATGTCTCCAACTCAAACTACATATACACACACACCAGGTTCACTATACAATAAGGTATATAGGACATCTTAGAGAACATGGGCACTACAGAAAGTCATCTGGGTGGTTCTTAAACTCACTCCTGAGTTTTGCTGAGTTGCCTACAGACAATGCAAAAGCAAGCATGTGTGATTACACGTAGACAAAGGAGGTGAGGGAAAGGATTCATAACAATTTGCCAGATTTTTTTCTGTAGAAGATTATTTCTTATTTTTTGGAGGTTTGTTTGTTTGTTTCTTTTGGAGGTGAGTGCACAGGTGCCAGCTCTTTAAAAATCTCTGAAAGACAACAGTCAAGAACTGAAAGCTGCTGAACTTCCAAGCGTAGCGAGCTGTGGTTGAACGCAGCAGTGCACAGCTACAGAGCATCCTCCCCAGCCGGCGAGCACGCTGCGGGTCCGGAGGCTGCAGAAGGCAGCCTGGTGCTGTGCCTTGGGTGGTGACTGCGCTGCCGGTGCTGCCTGCAGCTGAGCTCTGCAAGATGACTGATTCCTTAACCCAGCTGTCATCGCCACATGTCAGCTCCTTCCCCCAGCATGCCAGAGGTTTCCTCTCCCCACAATCTGCTGGCATAACTGCTTGAGTAATTATTTGCTTACTTAGTTCAGTTAGAATGATCTGGGCTAGCTTCAACATCAGTAGTATGCTTTTAAAATGATTTTTTTAAGCCTGCAGATGGAATGGGGGTGGTAAGCAACCACATGGGTTGGTAACTTGCAACCACGGGTGGTAACTTGCAGCAGGGGCAGTGGTGGGGAAGTTTGGTGCAGGGAGCCAAGCGGGGTGAGCAGAGGGAGCTGGGGGTGCAGGACAAGGTCCCCCAACCAGCTGCAGAAGGCGGCCAGCAGCCACAGACAGCATGGAGGAGGAGGAAGGTTAGTACCATGTCCTACAGCTAAAGCCAGCCCCCAGCTTGCTGAACGCTGGAGCAGTTTGTGGCCGATAACGTCGAAGAGACATTATTGTGTTAGTCCCTATCTTCATGAGGAACCAGCAGCTAATGCCCATCATCGGGCACAAAACCACACAATTAGCACCTTCACTGAGAGACATCTGGGCAACTCAAGTGACAAACACTTTCCTGATTGCTGGCTATCATAGTTAGTACAGCACTTTAAAAGTATGATCTAATATATTGTGAGGTTTGGGACATAGTGTTACTATGGTTATAACCTCCTTTGCTTTCTTCCCCTTGCAGGCAACAAATGAAAAATAGAGCAGCAGATCATATTGTTCCTGGATATTAACTGGTCCAACTCTGGATTCTCTTACCATAATTCTCTTTTTCTATAGCTAATGTAGGTTTATTAATGGTTAGAAGAAAATAAATGGTCCTGGGTAGATAGGCTGGGGGATAAGCTTATTTTTGCTAATTGAGACGGAAAACTTTTGAGGCCCAATTCCCACCTTAGGCTGCTTACTAGGTAACTTGCCAATCTTTTAAAGCTGTTACAACTAGATTTATACTACTTTGGCAGACAAAATACACAAGGACTTACCTGGAATAATCACAAATGTATTATTTTTTTTCTTTTTAAAAAGCAACTTACCCAGTTTCCAGAACTATATTTAAAATAGAAGATCTACCAAGAGCTTTGTATGGCCCCCATAATTGTTGTGCACCTATCTGAAACCAATCAAAACAAGTAGAAGTCTATTTAGGAATATGGTTGAGAGATATTTTAATCTATAAATAATATGTGAAACTGCCTAGGGAGGATTTTAAAAGGGGGTGTGTTGACATGGGTAAGAAATTTTGCACTAGTGAATAGAAATAGCTGAAAACAATGCAATCTTCTTTGGATAATAGATCATTTTATTGTCCAGTCTAAGTATTGTAAAGAAAACCAAAGAGACTGAAATTATTGGCTCAGTTTAGAAATTATAACATTGAACAAATCAAAGTCAAAAAATAAAAGCCCAAAACAATACTGGGAGATGAGAGGTCTGGTCAGGTTTTAGACAGACTATCCAAACAGCTGGAAAAGATGTTGATTCTCTGAGGGAAATTTGTAATGTATTTGACTCATGTTTGTGGAGCTGAGGATTATCCTGAGGGATTTGAAAGAAGGAACATACGCCAAGAAGCTAAGAACATTATCTGGAAAATGATAGTATTTTAGTAGTTTTCCAATATAGCCAGCAATAGAATCTAAAGTTAAAAAAAATGAAAGAAAAAGTAGAACAAGAACTGGTGGGGTGGTCAAAATGAGAGATTGCCTATTGATGAAGGAGATTCTTCTGCTCTGTTTTCACAAAATACAAGTAGGCTTGTGTTTTCAAAAACTAGGTTGGTTTTTCAAAAAATGTTTTCAGGATTAAATTAAATTTTAAAAAAGATTATCCATTCCTTCCTAATTTTCACAATTTTACATCAATTAAAATGACAGATCAGAAATAAAATTCATCATTAATACAGCTCTTACTGGCTTGTTTTTTTCAAGTCACATATGTACTACACGTTGTAAGTGACAGACTACCCTTAACATGTGTAATACTGTCTTCACAAGTAAATCTGTTTTATAATGATTATGACTTTACAAACTATTTATTTTTAGAGATTTGCAATATGCTCCCTCTCACCATTTTAAAGTACTTTATGAAACTGGTAATTATGAAGATATTTTGTGTCTTTCTGCAATTACATCTTGTCTTAGAAGCCAGTTTCATGTAATTAAATATGGGGCTGGCATGGCTCACAATGTCACTTTTCCAGATAAAGGTTGTTGTCTTCCCTTAAAAACGGTTGCTGAAATTTGTGAGGTGTCAAACCAAGATGACTCTTGTGTTTCAACTTACTAATTACTAATTATTTTCTAATTACTAAATTAGTAATAAAGGTAAGAATTCAGAAACCAGTCCAAGTTACTGCTTCTTGTCCCAGTGATAAGGTTTGGGGTTTTTTACTTCTGTTTCAGTGATGCAGCATTTATGTTTGGGGGGAAAAAGACCCAAAACAGGTACTCATGGAAGGATCTTGCAGAATTGCAAACACCCCTTGATTGACAGGATCCAGTGACAGACAAGCCTCTGTGAGCAGGGATGCATCTGGTGCACCCGACCGATCATGAGGCAGGGAGGGATGCGATGGGTGCTCGTGGCTTGGCATGGGGCACCGTGCCCCAGCCGAGCCCCCCCCCACAGGTCCCTGGGGGTCACACGCACCTCTCCCAGCAGCATGCATATCACAGCCTCGCGCACCAACGCAGCTGACAGGGAAATTAAACCACTGCCCAAACAACCATGTCCAGCCTGATGGGAGCTGCAGAGAGCAAGTGAGACCGTGATGTAGAGACGGCAAGCAGCACCGAGATCAAATGCATTAGGAGTGATTAATATGCACGGACTCACAATTTCATGATTCTCGGAGCAAGAAACTTGACAAATCTCAGTATGCCGGAGCAGCATGTAGGTTCTTTCTGAGTCAGGTAAGTAATGAGAGTTCATCAAGTCACAGATCAAGCTGAAGCCAGCTTTGTACTCAAGAAATTTTGATCCCCTCCTAGCATGGGAAGTCCAGCTGCAGCTCCTGAGCTGGGCTGCCAGGGTGGTCCACGCCACTGTGCGGGGAGATCCTGGCACAGCTGGGATCCTCATGGGTAGGTGGCTAAACCTGCTCTTCACTGGTAGGGCCATACAGTGGACTAACTGGCCATATGGCCCAAAGCATCATTGGCTCCAAGCACCAGTGAAGCATCACTGTGACTACACTGGCAATACCAATTCTGAGACAATTTTGGAAAGATGAGCACATTGAACAAAGTCATAAGAGCCCAATTCTGTTCCCAGAAAAATTCAAAAGCGTTTTTGCCATTAATTTTGTTTGGAAGACACAGCTTTGCAGAAGAGTAATCAAGTTCAAATTGTTTGCAAGCTTAACAGTTTTAAGGCTGAATGATGAACACATCCAAACCTTCGGGGAAAAATTCTGCTTGCTCTTTTATTCCAAAAATGACAATTAGAGTTTAAGCGGCACAGTTGAGCAGATCCAAACACCAGTTTAAAATTCAGTCCAGAATCCAGAACATAGCAGCCAACTGAAAAGTATCTGGGGACATCCAGATCAGTCCAAAGAATTTATAACACAAAAACAGTATTTACTTACTAATCATAATAAACGTACAAAAACTTGTTAATATAAAGGCCCAAAAGGTCATTGTATTTACCAGGATATGAAATTCTGACCAAATTCTACAGCAAACCAGTTAGATTTGAGAGAGTCTGCAATGGGGTTTTCACTTCACCTTGAAAAATTACTGACTGAGCAGAATTTTAATTTTGAGTAGAAATTGAGTAACAAACATGTAATGAGAAGACTTCTGTTATAGTGGAAGACCTCAATCTATTTGAAAGGCACAGGCTTTTTCCAACACTAAAATAAAGGAATGCAGATTCACAAACAAAAATCTTTAAAACTGAAACGTTTTTCCTATGTTCTTAATTTAAACCGTATCTCAATTTTGGATCCATTACAGAAGCAGAGGCAGTCTTTTTAAGATGAGTTTAAACTCTTATGCACAAATATTTCTCCATTTCAGTAATCCGACGGGTCTGTTTTAAGACAATAAGACGTGACAGGTAGCACATTTGCGGGAGATCAGTGAGTCCCTTGGTTGCTCTGCAAGACGAAGGTCTAAAGGCAGAGTGACATCAACCAGCCGAGAAGTGCAGCAATCCCCTGGGACTAGCTGTCATGTCTCATTGTCGTTATGAAAGAAAAATGGTAAACAAGGAAGCCAGTCTGCAATTATGAATTTATGGATGTTTGTTAATGAGTATCTCAGACCTAGTCAGACAGCTCCTTTTGGAGTATTTTTCAAATTTCACAGGCTGTTTCAGAATGGTCCTTCAAAACTGATTAAAAATGCCACCATCATTAGATTATATGAGAAAAATCACATTAATATGTTAACACAAATACACTCTGAAAACCTGGGGAACACACCCCCCTGTAAGTTTCAGGCATCAGCTCTTTCCAGTGAACAAATAATCCAGGGATAAAAAAAAAAAAGAGGAGAGGGAGAAAGGGATTTAATTCATACAGGCACAAAAAAGAATGACCCAAGAGGACTCTACGGACCAAATTTAATATATTTCTGGTTTAAGCCACACAGACAAAAATGAGGTATCAGAAATCATACATTGTGATTTATGCTAAAGGAATCCTTCAGAAAAATCCCCAGACAATTACACAAAAAGATAATGAGGATAAGATGATACAATTTAAATGCAGATCACCCAGACAGGCATCCTCTTGGTCATTTAGTAAGTCCAGACAGATGGTTCTTGCAGCAGTTCCCTTACCCTGACTATCCTTAAAATCAGGGTAATCGCTCGGACAAAGAATAACCTAAAGGCAAAACCTAGCAAAAAAAAGTATTTTTAAAAAAATCTTTTTCTTAATTTAAGGATTATAAAAAAATAGAATGCAACTAGAGCAGGAAGATATTAACAGAAAGAGAGGAACACTGATGATTTACAATGAGTGCTGGTACCAGACAGGGGAGTAGGGTTGGGATGGCAGTGGATAAGCAGTTCATAAAAGTGTCTTGGGCTACAGGTCATATACAATATAACACAATATCTTTTTTATGGGAGAGATTTACTTGCATGTCTGTTTAATCCTTTGCTGCATGCCTTGGTATACATACGATCCTTAAGAGAGACAGTACAGTGCTGTTTCATATATGGTGTTTAACAGTATCCAGGCACTACTCCACAGTTGGAGTTTTATAATTGATCAGAACATATTTCCCACAAATAAAACTAATTTTTCCACAATTTTTCGAACAACAAAGGCAAACATCCACTGAACTACCTGACAA
>VXBL01008151.1:0-49264 GCA_013400195.1 Aramus guarauna
GGGCCTGACTCTTTTCAGTGGTGGACAAGGGGCAATTGGCACAAACTGGAACACAGGAAGTTCCATCTCAATGTGAGGAAAAACCTCTTCACTGTGAGGGTGACAGAGCACTGGAACAGGCTGCCCAGAGTGGTTGTGGAGTCTCCTTCTCTGGAGATACTCAAAACCTGCCGGGATGTGATCCTGTGCAACCTGCTCTAGGTGATCCTGCTTTAGCAGGGAGTTTGAACTAGATGATTTCTAAAGGTCTCTTCCAACCCCTACCGTTCTGTGAATCTGTGATACGTTTATCTGAGCACTGACTTCTCATTTGCGGTGGGGATGGCACAGATTGACGCCATACCCTTGATTAAAGAAATTAATGTGTGTACAGAATACCCCAGGTTTTCATATGCTCTTTCACATGTGGTGCTCTACTTGGAATCATGCTGTGCAATTGCTTTTACTGCGGCAAAGTCTTTTTCGCAGAGTCCCACTGTGTTTGGTATTGCCTCCAAAAGATGGACAAACAAGGTTTCATTCTGTAAGAAAAAGGAGTTGAGCTGTAATATCACTGACGGCAGATGAACCAAGAGTGTTCTTTGACCAAACAGCCCATCACAAATAGGCCGGGCTTGTCTCTAAATATTGATGTAAAGTAGCAGTCTAGCTGAAACTCAGGTTTCTTCTATCAGCCTTTCATCACCCATTCTGTCATGAGTGGCTGTTTTTTGCTATTACAATAATCAAGTCCTTAGCAGTGATCAAAATATAAAGGTCCTCATATTTTTGCTCACATTTGTGAATTTAAGGGAGATATGTGAAAAGGTTGGCTAGATTCTTAAACCTGAAGTGTCATACTTAAATTTGCATGGCTAATTTTTGGAACAGGGGAATAAACTGCGTAGTTCGGAACACCAAGCAAGCAACACCTTTATGTTACAGAAGCATCATGTTAGGAGGCTTGAAGAAAGAAATGACCTTTGGATTCCTTACATTAGGGTTAGCATCAGCTTGTTCTTCTGCAGTAAAAAAACATCCTTATAAAAAGAAGACAGGGCTCTGCCTTATTCATCTAGAAAAGTAAATGGAAGGGAGCTGTATCTTTGTATGCTCCTAAGTCATGTTCCCTGGCTTAGTCTGTGTTCACTCTGATCCTAGGGACAGGATTTAAAGAACTTTGGTCTTTTAATTATTTGTAACAGAGTTCCTGAGAAAAATAGATACAAATGAGTATCTTTCTTCACAGAGGTGTTACTTGCAATTGCACTCTCTTTTATCAAAGCAAAAAGAGATCAAATTATTTTAAAGTATTTGAATTCTTGGTTATATCATTTCAGAAAAGCTCATGCCTCCAACAAATATCACTGTCAACTGTGATGAAATTAAAAATGATTGCATAATTCAATGGCAACAACCACAAATAAGTCATTCTAACAGAGACCAGTGTTTTAAATATGAACTCAACATAAAGTATAAGGTAAGAGGAATTTCTTCATCTACATTTAATATTAATACATATGCTTGCATTTACCAGTACACATGGATAGAAAGAAAATCCATCTCTCTGTATGGTGCAGCCTTCCTCACATGTAGCACCTTATTCCTTTGTGGTTGTGCTTTTCAGGCACCCTGTTGTGCCATACGACCCCTTTTTTTTTCACTGTTCCCCTGTGTGAGATATTGCTGGCGATAAACAGGTTGACTGTGACTGTGTGGGACTAAGAGGGGAAGCATGGTTAATCGAGACTTGAACATATCACAGCTCTGGCTGTGAAAAAACTCAGAAAAGGCACTTCTTTCACTAAGACCTGTTGGATTGGAGTCCTTCCCATGGTGACTGCATCTCTGTGAAAGGGCAGAGCTCAGCTGTAAATACTGGACAGAGAATGAAATTTATATATGTAGGAAATGTAAATAGCTTATCCAGATAACATATATAAGCAACACACCTGTTGGTGCAAGAGTTGAAGCTGTATAATGTTAAATAAAAGGAAAATAAATGTGACAGAAAGCAGAAAGACAGTGTGAACAAGCACAGGTTACTGAGAGAATCATTTAAGCTACTTAAACTCAAATTCTGATCTTGGCTTTAGAAGTCCTTTTGCAGCAATATGGAAGGAGGGAGACTGCTGTGTTCCGCTGCAGGAGTAGCCCTAACTCTGTAACTGTGGCAGAATTGCGTCCTACGACCACAGGGTGGCAATACTGACTACAAAGGAAAATCCTGCCTGTATTACAACCAGATCTGGCCACTTAGTGGCTGATTGAAGGCATTTCCTAGATTTCTATTATTTGGAATTTCTTAGTCTGGATAGGGCTTGCTATTTCATAGTTGTTTTTCTTGTAAGCCCAAATAACTGCTACAAAACTGCATTACTTCTCCAAATCCTTTGGCTGTTGCAGCAAATAAAGTTTATAGAAATGTGTGATATTGGAATAAAAGTACATTGCAGTAAAGCAATACATACTTCTAAAAGTCTTTCAATATGCCTAATACTCAGTTTATAAAGAATATTCAATTCACACATACTCTGAATAGCCCAGCATTTTTTAAATAAAGGATAACACCGTTCAAATTACTAATTATGTCAACGTCTAGCAATTACTGTATTGCAAAATTTATTGCTTTACCACTGCCACATATAAACTTGCATTGTTTTACTAATACACTATGAGACACATATATTACAGTGAGCCTTTAAACTTTATTTTCACAATTGGAAATTACTTGCATTGTGAGCAAATAAACCAAAAAAAAAAAAGGATAACACCGTGAGTAACATAATTTCAATCACATTTTTTCGTGTCTGACACCAATAAACTGAATTTGCTGAGACTCTTGGATTCTTCTTCAGCAATGATTTAAGTTAAGACTTTATAGATCAGGATATCTGGGAAACCTGAAGGGAAAACTTACCACTGAAAACGGAGCCAAAAGGCACGAAATACCTCAGCCTTTCCCATGTCTCTTGTTACTAGGTCAGTAGATTGGTGCCACCATCCCCTGCATGAGAGTTGTTTGTAACTGCCATACATGTTTTCTCCATTTTTTAAAATGCAGTGCCCTTTGATACATTTCCTCCAAAATTTGCAAAAGATCAGCTGTCCTTCTGGAGTGAACTCCACTCTCTGAAGTCTACCATGACCTTGTTGTTTTCATTTCTCATATATTATTTTAGTATAAACACACAAAAAAAATGGAGACTATATTGTTGCACTTTCTCCTAGACTGATCCCTGTGCTTAAGCTAGCTTCTTTACAGATCCTAGACGTGGTCCTGTACAACATCATGCCTTGCAAACTCATGGTCAGGTGCCACATGAGCATGCATGCAGCTATTTGATAAAACAAGTTTGGATGAATTTCATTTTGTTTTAAAATGAAGTAATACAGAATGCAAAATAATTAAAAAAATACATAACTCTGGCAGGTTAATGGAGATGATATAGTCTGCAGTCATTAGTTGTATGTGGTCACTACATTACATGGTAGTCATGGCTATTCAGAAGAGATGAGTGAATTTCATTCTATCTATCAAAAATGCAGTTGGAGGGCAGCCAAAAATTTCTGTGAATCCATGTCAGTCCTGAATATTTTCATCTGAGGGAAAAGGAAACAATATTTACGTAGTATTTGCAATTAAATATAGTGACATTTATTGTAAAATATAAACTCTAGGTGTAAATTAAACAGGTTATTTCGCAGATTTTTATCTTTTTTTTCCCTGGTGTGTGTAAAAATAAAGTTACTGTTTTCATTCAGGTCTGATTTGCTTGTGTTTCAGTTTAATCACCAATCTAAAATAAATTTTATTTCTCAACTCTGGTGGTAAGGAAAACAAATATTTTTCCACAGAAGAATTAATAACTATATAAACTTGGCATTGTAAATGAATTATATATTAGATACTAAATGTTAGATAAATTACTAGTTCTTCTGCAACTAGATAAGAAAGAGTAATGCAGAAAATGGAGAAAGTAGATAAAAGTAACTTACTATCTAAGCACAAAACAAGCAATCATAAAAATAAAATTGTTGGGTTTTTTATTTTTTCTCAATTTACAGGACAATCCTGAGGGAAAAACCAAATATACTTCTATACAAGTAAGTCTGCTTGTTCTATTACTCAGCAATACATGTTAGTTTCCTAGTCATTTGTGAAAAGTAAATAGTATGCAAATGCCTTTAAATCAGTATGTGTTTTACGTCCTATGCTTTATGGGATCCTTATTTATAAAGTTCATGAATGTGTCAAACTGCTAAATCATCATGACATATGTTATTTATTATACGTTGAAGGGCAGAACTTTACTACTATTTGGTAAGTATTTTGAAAAACCTTCCATTTTACATTATATGGTCCACTCTCCCCCTCAAATATTTAGATCAGAATTTGAAGTTACACAGCAGAGAAAAGAGAGACAGAGAAAACACCTCACAGGAATTTAATGTTGTTTATGAAAAACAAAGACCACAAAAGCCCTTTGAGATCCTTTGGGATCCTTTGGGATCCTTTGGGATGGAGGCTGTCCTCCCAGTATGCTGCACGTCCTTCTAATCACTGCAGTTGGCACATCCCACCTCTATCCTGAAAGTATCCAAAAGCATGCATGTTTCAGTAAAATGTAGTAACACTAAGTATTGCAGCTTTCTACTTGTTTTACAGGTTTGGCTGGAAAGTTATTTTATTTCCTGAAAAGTCATAATGAAAAGACTGAGGAAGGTGAGGTGCATGCAGACAGTTTATTCCTCAAATCATTCAATTCTAGCAGTATTGAAATGAGACAATTGAAGATATTGTTCTGCTTCTGTCAATGCGCCAAGGGAAATTATCGATAGATCAGACTATATTGTAAGAAATTACAGGATATAGTTTAAAAGAAAAAAAACTCCTAAACATAAGAAGTTTACTGAGTGACAGGCTATTTTTTAAGGAGATACACAGATTCATATGTATTATATACATAACAAACATGCGTATCTTTTTTTTTTTGCTTTAAAACAGCAGTCTACTTTAACAAGCAATGCTCTCCTAGCCTTGTAAAGGTTTCACTGGTAAATGCCACTTTACCAGTCACGCAACAAAGAAAAACAACTCAGTTTTGCTTTGTTTTAAGGAAGGGGGGAATAGTCACATATTTCAAAGATACAACACAAGAAAGAAGTACCTCCTGAAAATGAGAACAGCTGGCAGTGCCTGCCTCGTGAGCCCAGCCTGGGGGGAGTGGAGCGCACCTGTAGAGTTTGGTAAGAACGAAAATCCATGCCTCGCACTGCTCTTTGCCCAGTGACGTCCTATCTACATCACACATTGGTGCCCATCTATGAACACACAGGCATATAAAGGCTTGGAAAATTTTGCTTCCCTCTGCATTACTGAGAAGAGGAGGAAGAGAATTAATGCATCTCTTAACAGTCTGACACTGGAAATCAATGCAAAAAGTTACACATTTGCAATTGAAGTGTACACTTGCTTACTGCAGGGGATGGACAAACAGGATCAATGTCGATACTTCCCATCAGATGCTACTGCTATGGTGCTAAATTAAAAAGTTGACTTTTTTACCAAGTGAAACTTTTCAGACTGACATTCACCAGTCAGTCACCAGAGTATATGCTTGACACAGCTGTGCATCTATTCCTCTTTGTTAACAATAATACTTTATGACTGTTTCTCTTTCAGGAAATGAAGAGATTATTTCTTCTTCAGTATGGATTTTACTTGTGGCAGTAGTTGCAACCCTCTTAGTGGCAATCGCCACAATTTTGTTCTGCAAAAGGTAAACTTAATTTATGCATTTATTTTGTTTTGTGTCAGTGTATGAACCATCTGCAGTTCTTAAATAAGGTGTCTCTGTAGTATAGATAAAACTTTTTCACTGACACTGTAGTAGAAATCAATGCAAATTAGTGATCCTGAGGCAAGTACTGTAACGGTGATGCCCAAAGTCCCTCCCCAGCTGATCCACACAAGTTTTTCCCGGGCAATTATATGCAATTACTTATATTAACAATACAGCTACTCTGAATATTTGCAATGTAGACTGTCTATGCAATAGGTTTTCTGATTTCTTGAACTGCTGAATTTATTGCAAGCACACAGGTCGACTGTACTTACCGGTGAAGATTTTGCAATGTTCACTAGAATTGTCCTCACAAACTGAATGTATCTGAAAGCACATAAGCTAAGCAGCTTGCTTCTTGAAATAAACCATGTAAGTGAAACAGTTAAAAGGATATTCTGCTGTATTACACAAGTTGTATAGAAATATTCAGTAATTCAGAGAAGATGCTGTTCTTCGGACTTGTTAAAATTTTTACATCCACTTTTCACTGGTTGTAGTGACTTAAAGAGCAGGACAATTGGGAGTTCCTTTTCCTTTCAAAGAAGGAAAGAACTACTAGTGAATCTTTAACCAAAAATGAAACTATTACCATCTAAATTCTTAGTTTTCCTGATACGTGTTCATTCTGTGCTGAGATGATGTATATTTGTCATTTCTCTTCTATCCTGGAAGAGGAAGGTAAGAGCTGGTTCAAGGGTGTAGTGGTTTTGACACATGATGGTTACTTAATTTTTCTTTTCTACTCCATCCCTTTTGATCTCCAGGACTGGCTGTTGGAAAGCAGTATTTGCACAAATCCCAGAGCCAAAAAATGCATTTCATGAACTGCCTGATACAAATCCAGAGGTGTGTTCTCTTTTGATTTTATATTAAATGTATGAAATACATACAAGACTCTATTGCAGGTATTTTTAAATTATAAGGACATTAATACAAAGAGTAACTCTTTGCCATATTTTGAGGAATTACAGGAGCAAATCAGCAGGCAAGTTTGTTCAGGGAAGTCAAATGCAGTGCTCTTCCAGACTCAGGGGGTTTCTCCCATTTAACAGGTACAGGTGCTGATGCTCCCTTTGGTAGGTTCAGACAGCAGCAAGGGCTGTGCGTTTTCCAACACGAGGCACACACGTGCACAAACACACACACAGAGGACACTAACGCAGCCAGCCACAAAGACCTGCACTGGTGTCCGTTCTGGCACCACGTCAATACCAACACCACAGCCAGCCCGCTGCTCCTCTCTGGCTGAGCAGGGCTGAAGTTTGCCAGTGAGACGTGCATACACCCTCACTCTCTTCATGCACAATAACCATGAATTCACAAGTTCCTCACATCTGATCTCTGTGACTGGACCCTGGCTCCTGCACTAGGTCACCAGCTCTCACCTTGGGTCTCCAGGTGCAGATCTTCTCCCACTCACCCACTACTCCAGCTTCAATGAAGTTTGCTAGCAAGTTCCACACACAGAACAGAAAGCAAGGTGACACAGAAAACAATTCAAAATAGGATTTTGTAAGGTAACAGGACAAACTGTGATGGTCAGACACAGCATTTGACCAGATCAGCATATGAACCAGCAGCTCACTTGCACCCTTTTCTTGTCCAGCAGTTTCTCATGCTATGTCCAGTAGTTTCTCATGGTCTGTTTAATTAGTTAAACTTCAGACCATTGTGTACTCATCTACTTTCACACCTTAGCAAAGTTAATTATTTTATATCAATTTCTTTGAGANTGAGTCCCCGTCCCTGGACGTATTTAAAAGAAGGATAGATAAGGTACCTGAGGACATGGTTTAGTGGTTATGGGATGGCAAGGTTAGGTTAGTGGTTGGACTTGATGATCTTAAAGAAAGTTAATTATTTTATATCAATTTTGATTCTATGATTTGTGGTAATCTGTGTGGTGCATTGGAGAAAAGCACACGTTCTCCCTGTCCACTTCCAGACCAGACAAAAAATCATGTGTCAGCAATACAAAGTTGCTGAAACTTCACTGTTATGTCCAGTTAAGGAAAGCTTATCAGCTAAGAAGCAAAGAAACAAAATATTTCTATAAAATATACAACAAAATTTTAAATACTCTCAGAATTGCACATAAGTAAGTAGAGGCTAACCTAACCTTATGAATAAAACTAATGGAAGTTTGTATTTTTCTTTCAGCTGATGGAGAGCAAAATTCATTCAATAACATCTGAAAATGAAGAGATAACATCAGTTGCTGATGTAATGAAATAACCAAGAAAAACTAAGGAATTTGAAAATGCATTTCTTAGCTCAGGCAACTGTGTATTCCTGTGGAAAGTCTGGAATAATATATAGGCTTTCTTCACTTTCTTCATTCTCTTGGCAAAATACAAATGATACCTCACGTGTAGTTTTTTAAAATGCCATTGTATTTGTTTTTATTTTTGGCTAACTTTAACTGTTTGGCTACCTTGTCCTTATTGGATATTTTCCCTTTTGTGAAAATGATTGAAATATTTCAATCAAGAAGTTTTAGTAACATTTTAATTTGTTTAAGGAAAAAACAATGGGTTTGTCTTGTATTAAAAAGAATAAGAATTAATTTATTGAGACAAATAAATTTAAAAAAAAAAAATCTGGTGCCCGACTGCCGTTGTTCTACTGTCAAGAATGGGCCTATTCATACTTGAAGTGTCCTCAGATCTCTTAAAGATGGGCATCTAGAAAATTGAGAATGAGACTGACAACAGGTTGACATATTGAGTGGTGGCCTGTAATCAACAGGAATCTGAAAGGACAGGAGTATGTCTAAAACCCTAACTAATCCTAGAGCTTAAGTGTTAAGAGTTTAACTTACAAGTTAAGAAATCAGACACCATTAACTTGATATCAACCCAGAATTTACTTCTGTAGGTATCTAGCTTTTTATGTTCTTACTGCTCACTTGCCTTTTTAATACTTTAATTCCTCTTTAACTTCTTAGTGTTTTAAAATATTGAGTGTGTGACTGAGTTAATCTCTGTGTCCTTTTGTTCAAACAGAGGCCTTTACTACTCAGTTGGACAACACTTTTTCAGAGCCATAGGGTTAGAACAAGGCATTGGGAAAACAGCCCGGGCTGTTGTTGAATGCAGTGACTGGTTATGAGCGACACTCCTCAAGGATCAATGCTTGAGACTCACAGTGTTTAGTACTAACAGTAACTTGGACAATGGAATGAAATGCAGCCTTAGCAAGACTGTGGATGACAGCAAACTGGGGACATTGCCTAATGCACTGGAGGGTAGGCCTGCTATTCAGAGCACTCTTGACACACTGAAGAAGTGGGTTGACAGGAACCTCCTGAAGCTAATGCAAAGATATTTAGGAAAAACTAACTGCATCTAGCCTAGAGAATGACTGACTGACAGGTCTGCAGAAAAGGCTCTGAGGTTCTGGTGGGCAACAAACTGAACACAAATCAGAAGTTCTTCCTCAGGGTAATGAAAACCACCCACATACTAGGCTATACTGGGAGGAGCGGACCCATCAGGTCAAGGGCAGTGATTATTCTCTCTGCTCAGCACTCATGAATCTGCATGTGCAGTTCTGTGTCCAGATTTCAGCATCCTAGTAAAAGACAGACATTGACAAACTGATTCAGCAGCAGGGCACCAAGATGATTATGGGGGGTCTGAAAGAACTGGGATTTTTCAGCCTGGAGAACAGAAGCTAAGGGAATCTACTGCTGTCTTCCACTGCACGTAGAGAAGACAGAACAGACTTGTCTGGGAGTTGCACAGTGTGATCTGACACTGAACTTGGCTCTGCTTTAAATGGGAGGATGGACTCAATGACCTTTTGAGGTACATTCCAAACTAAATATTTCTGTAAATATTTCTCTAAATGGCTCTTGTCAAAGCTGGCCTGCTTTTCTAAGTTCCTGTTGTGAAACAATGGTACCCACTTGCACACTTAAAGCAATGGGGAAAGTGGGAGTCATACTATGTACTGGTACAGTTCCATAGAGAAGTACTGTGCAACGCATGCCTCCTCCACTTGGGAACAGGGCTTGGCTCAGAAGGATCTTCTTGTTTCTTTTCAATGCTGAGCTGTCAGTTTGAGCCAGCACTTTTTCTTTTTCTTTTTCTTTTTCTTTTTCTTTTTCTTTTTCTTTTTCTTTTTCTTTTTCTTTTTCTTTTTCTTTTTCTTTTTCTTTTTCTTTTTCTTTTCCTTTTCCTTTTTCTTTTTCTTTTTCTTTTCCTTTTCCTTTTCCTTTTCCTTTTCCTTTTCCTTTTCCTTTTCCTTTTCCTTTTCCTTTTCCTTTTCCTTTTCCTTTTCCTTTTCCTTTTCCTTTTCCTTTTCCTTTTCCTTTTCCTTTTCCTTTTCCTTTTCCTTTTCCTTTTCCTTTTCCTTTTCCTTTTCCTTTTCCTTTTCCTTTTCCTTTTCCTTTTCCTTTTCCTTTTCCTTTTCCTTTTCCTTTTCCTTTTCCTTTTCCTTTTCCTTTTCCTTTTCCTTTTCCTTTTCCTTTTCCTTTTCCTTTTCCTTTTCCTTTTCCTTTTCCTTTTCCTTTTCCTTTTCCTTTTCCTTTTCCTTTTCCTTTTCCTTTTCCTTTTCCTTTTCCTTTTCCTTTTCCTTTTCCTTTTCCTTTTCCTTTTCCTTTTCCTTTTCCTTTTCCTTTTCCTTTTCCTTTTCCTTTTCCTTTTCCTTTTCCTTTTCCTTTTCCTTTTCCTTTTCCTTTTCCTTTTCCTTTTCCTTTTCCTTTTCCTTTTCCTTTTCCTTTTCCTTTTCCTTTTCCTTTTCCTTTTCCTTTTCCTTTTCCTTTTCCTTTTCCTTTTCCTTTTCCTTTTCCTTTTCCTTTTCCTTTTCCTTTTCCTTTTCCTTTTCCTTTTCCTTTTCCTTTTCCTTTTCCTTTTCCTTTTCCTTTTCCTTTTCCTTTTCCTTTTCCTTTTTTTCTTTTTCTTACGCATTGTCCACCTAATATATGGCCTTTGGGTTAGGGCTTGGGGAAGCTCAGTATTGGAAAAGGATCTCAGGTAACTCATGTGTTTTGGTGGTCCCTCTGAGGTAGAAAAAGGAATAATGTCCTTTAGAGCCAGTTCTTCAATTTCTGTTTCACTGGCTGGAAGGGCCCTTTGTCTCTCGTGAATCCCAAAAGAAGTACTAATCTTTGCAGTCAGAAAACACCATAAATTGTGATTCCTATTCAAAGCAGAAAGAACTGAGGTGTAGTAAACTACTGAGGTGTGCTTAGGTCTTCTTATTGTGGAGGAACATAACCCATTTTAATAATATGCTTGTTTTATATAGATGTAGGAACATGTTTCTCACCTTCTGATCCAATGACACTGCAGGCCAAGGAACTTGAGAATTATGCAGACCATTATCAGAAGTAAAAGGGACTAGTCTGATGAGAACTTTTGTCCTTTTTAGGGTTCGAACTTTTTCAGTGACATTTACAGTTCCCAGTATGAGGTGAGATACAGCTGGAGAAAGCAACCTGAGGAGGCCTAGATTCTTCTGAACATTGGAAGGTTCTCAGACTGTATCATACCTGCACAAGACAACCACTACATGTATTCTCTGGAAAGTGCTATACTTAATGCTGAGACTTTGAGACAAACATAGTTTTACATTTCTGTTTGAGAAAGATCAGACCCTTGTGCACAGCGCAATGGTTTGTCTTAGAGGATGGGTACATTAGATTTGGAGCAACTGGTTTTTCCTCTTTCATTTTCTATGGGAAGTGTATACTCAACCTCTGTTCTTACAGGTTCACTTCTGGGAAACATATAAGGTCCATCAAAGGTTTTTAGAAACATATTTCTATTTCTGTTGTTGGTCACGGGGGTCTGACATGGCCTTACCATGACATAAATTCATTTGTATGGATGAAGCACTTCTGAAAAGACTAGCAACAGCCTTTTCAGGTAAGTGACAAACATAGGGAACCATTTCTAAAGAGATGTGAATAGGGATATCTTTTGGAATATTGTTCTTGAGGTAGGCTTTCTTAGGCCATTTTCCCAGAAGCCCGGGAGACCTAAGGTTTACTTTGCCATATTTCAAATTTGAGATTGTGTTCTGTAGGAGAGGCCCTGCTTCAGTGTTTGTGTGTAGAGGACTGTAAAAGCCCTATTGCCTGTTTTCTCTGCTTAGAGCTGTAGTATTTAAATGTGGCAGACGAGATGTTTAGCTGCTAAATATTAGTTACCATTGCAGCCAGTCTCTCTAAGTAAGCCTTAGAAAACTGTTATCTTTTCAGCACTTGATGTTCTCCTCTCTTCCTAGTAACACTGGGCCAGGTTCTGCTACCACTTTTATTAACTCACAAGCGGTTACTCTTTCCAATGCTAAATTGCTGTGTTTCTTTACACTCTTGCTTTGCTGCATCCCTACACTGAACTGCTCATGCAATTTATCAGCACAAGTGGCTTCAGAAGAGATTCTGTCCTGCTCATGGTGTCTTCCCTGTTCCAGAGGACAGGTGGAGTTCTGTCATGCTCAGATGATGCAGTCTCCCAAGTCAGGCATTTTTAGACCAGACAGAAAAATCCTTGGAAATTTATCATATAGCAACAGCAATATACAGGGGCATAAAGACCATACCGTATCAGAGTAAAATGTCCATCCAGCCACTCCAGCACGTCAGCATGTTAGGATTTTTCTTCATCAGGTGTGTAACTCTACCTTTTTGTACATTGTACATGAAATTGGCATTTCATCTGCCAATTTATCATTCAGTCACTCACTATTATTTGTGAGTTATTGAACTTCCTCACAGTCATCTTTGGTTTCTGTTATCCCAAACTACTCGTTATAATTTATTCGTGTGAGAATCCTCCTCTTATCTCAGAGCAGCTTCGACTTTTCTCCTGGTCTAACAATGTGATGCTGATTTTTTTTCTCTAACCCCTTTGATTGGCACTTGATTTTGAGCACGATCTTCTCTCACATTCCTCTTGAAGAAATGTCCCAGCATGACAACATCCTTGAGGGCATGTGTAGTACCAAATAGTCTGATAGTTTCTTCTGTCACTTTATCTCCTTTAACAAATCTTTTAATATACCTTAATCATCTATTTGCTCAATGGTTTCTAATAAGATTCCTTTTTTGGAAAATTATTTATTGTTAGACTTCTTTTATTCCTTTTTCAAGTTGTTCCATAAAAAGCTGTTTTGGCCTGGCTTATTGTGCTCTTATATTTATTCTGTCAGAATTCACATGCTTTCCTGTTTTCCTTCTGTGGATAGGGCTCCAACTTTTTGACAAATGCCTTCTTATTTCATACAGCCCCCCCTCACCCTTTTATTTTGCTAAGCCAGGATCAAGGAGTTTTTTCTTTCTAAAGAGTTAAAAGCCCCTACTATTTGATCTGTTTGTATTATGAATGAGACCTAAAGAATATATTTCCATGTTTGATTTAACTGTGTGGGAAGATACGAGAGTGGGAATAGCCATGTCTTTATCACGTACTGCCATAGTGGTGCCACATGTGAAGGCTTTGTAGAAGCAAAGGGTATTAGGTAACATTTCTACAAAACAACAGTACTATTGGTACTTGGCAAAAATCTAATTTCTGTATCCCTTAAAAGTGTAGCAATGGGCAAACAACATAAGCCCTTGTAAGAGCTAAGTAATCAGTAGAGACCATGAGGTCAGCACTGAAGACAAGAGGCAAATAAATACCCTCACCTCCTGAGGTATCTGTGGATACTCTTGACAGAGATCAGCAACACAGCAACAAACTCTATTTTATCAGTATAATTTCATTTCTGGGCTCCTTTCTTTGGGAAAAAGCATATTCCAGCAAGGAAGTCAGAATTTGAGCAGGTAATAGCAGAGCACAGACAAAACTTCCACCTTCAGTTAACGTCTAATTCCATACATGGCTCAGCCTTGATCTGGAGTTATACTGAAAGAGTCTTATCATCTGACTCCCCAGTTTGGATGGCTGGTCAGCGAACTATCTTCTTGTTCCTATATGAAGATGTAATGCTGGAAGTTCACCATGACTTTTAGTGTTGTCCTAAGACTCAAAGAGAAAATGCTCTGTAATAAAGTAATAAAGGTCTTAACAGAATTAGCCTTCGAGCACTTTCATTCACAAGAAAAATAAGTTTATCCTCTGAGTAGTCCCACTAATTATGATAACTCATATATCTTGCTGCTCCTTTTGTTCTCTGAGTTCAGAAGTTGGGGTCTCACAAAGCTTTTAATAATTGGGTGAGGAATCACTGACACATCAGGTTTATGCTTTGGTGTAAAATTGCTTTTCACTTTGAGACTCAAAGGCTCAGATTTCTATACTAAACATTTGAACATAGTTATTTGATTATTAGACTAGTTTCATAATGATACTGAACATTTGATTATTAGAACAAATACCCCTAGGACTACTTTCTTGCACTGAGGCCAATTGCCATGTAAGAGCCATACCTTTTATTAAACCTCTAAATAAGGCAGACACATGCAAACTGCCTTTAGAAATTAGCCCTGACCTGAGCTAACCTCTGGACTATGTCCAGGAGTTGTTCAGGACATTGCTTGCAAATCCTGGCCAAATCAATGCTGGGAACAGTTGTTCCTGGGCATGTTCCAGGGCTGGGGAATCTTCCAGTTACCAGTGCAGCCAGGGGCAATCCCACACACTGTCCAACTTCTACTGTAACTGGACGCAAACAGCTCTTGGCACATCTACTGCCTTTGACAAAGTTAATGATTGCCTTTTGGTCAAGGACTCGCCTGGGAAGCTGTTTGCAGCAGATCAGAGCAACAAGGCCAATTTCTTAATGAGGCGGAGTTCATGCTGGACACACATGCAAACCATCTTTGCATTTCTCTTATTACGCAGCAGTGGCCAGAGTTGAAATGCTCACAATCACCTCCTAAAAGAGTGATGGGGTTGCACTAGATTACACTAGTTTATATAACCTTTCACGATATCTTTCCTCTTGGGCAAAATTGCCAGAATGAAGCATAGTTTGGCTCTAATCCACCAAAACCATTCATTGGCTCTCTGTAGGAAGGGAATAGGAAATTATGATAAAAACAATATCGAGACACTCAGAAGATGTCATTATGGTCTTCTTAAATAGATGCTAAACAAACTCCTCATTTGTTTCCTGTTTTCTCCTGGAAAGGGATAACATACTTCAACTTATTCAGGAAAGGTGTTAACATAAATGTTCAAAAAAAGGCCAAAAGTTCAACCCAGAGACCTGCAGGCATATCAACCTGGGCAACTCATGGCATGAGTCCTCTTGGAGCACATTAAGGAGAAGAAGGTCACTGGGAACAGTCAGTACAATTTTACCAAGGGTAAATGCCTGTGCCAAGTAGGATACCACTGGACCTATCCCATTTAACATCTTTATCAATAGGCTGGAGGAGCTGATGGAGTGCATTGTCATCATGTTTGCAGATGACACCAAACTGGGGTAACTAGCTGATTTGCTCAAGATGAGGGCTGCCACCCAGAGGGACCCAGAAACATTGAAGGAATAGTACAAAAGGATCCTTGAAATTATCCACTATTCACTTGAATTTACATTGTCCAGAAGAGAAATAGGTAAAAAAAATAACATTATTTTAAAATAGCTTTTCCAAAAACAAGATTTTGAAAAATTGTGTGGTGCATTTCCTAGAACTCTGTGCATTAGGGTAGCCCTTGTAAGTCTGTTTAAAAAGAGCTTCATACATTTGGCAACTTCTTGAAGGATATGAACACAATTTTCTATCTTTCCTTTCTTATGAAGAGCTGGTAACATTTCTGAAGCTTTTATTAGCCTGGTGTTTTTCTTAGAGCTCCTCATAACATTGCAAATATTAATGCTAAACTGAGACATTATTATTAACAGATTTTTCAGACCATGTAGAGTGATTTTTCTGTCTTTCATTTAGAACAAGCTGTTCATGAATTGTCTAGAAAAATCTACATCAACAGCATGGAACAACACCTATGAGAGATCCCAGCAGACCACCCTACACATGTGGGCCAAGAGCTCTGATGCTGGAAGGGTCTGTCTTGGGAGAAGTGGAGAGGCCTCTGCCCGCCTCTGACTACTCTTGGGGGTCTCAGCCACTCACATTGCCAACACTGAACTAGAATAAAATGCAGAACAGCATATTAAACAAAACCAAAATCATTGCTGACTTAACATAAAAACCAGGCTGAAGACTGTGGCAGTTCACAAGTGGTTGAGATGACTCTTCCCAGAAGAAGGTAGGACCTGTTGAAGGGGAACACAAAAGATTTCATAGACCCTGAAGGAAGCTGGTCCCCAGGAAAGTCAGAGTCCTGGACTTGTCCAGGACCTGAGGGCAGCCATGGAGACAGCAGAGCCAAGCCCTCCCCAACCAGGGCCCATCCACACCACCCAGTGAGGGAGGACAGGCTGCCAGACCCCAAACAGAGAAGAGTGTCTGTGGCAGTTGGTGCACACAGAGGCCTGATGAATTAGTCCAGACTAGAGTTTGAAATGGATCAGTTAAAACTAATTCAGCCTCTGGTTGGGCAGCCAGGAGGTACCGGTCAGATGGCACTGTAAGACCACCCTCAGGTTACCCAGAGCCTGACCAAACTTGCCACCACAGCAGGATTCAAATCCCTTCATCAAAATTAATCAGGCATACTGACACACACGTTGCATCACAAATACATGTGGCATGGGAGGATGGTACTATAGAAAAGTTATGCAAAGTGGTAGTGGTCACTGGTGGTACCCAAGCAGAACGTATTTGATGAACAAGCAATTTCAGATGACACTGACACATACACTAACTGTGTTCTTTTCAGGCTACATAAAATAAGCAAATTAAATCCTTTAGCAAGTAGAAGATTTAAAACATGCTACTCCTGTTCCCAAGGTACTGAAAAAGCTGGCAAGGACTGAGTCAATGCAAGATATGTGGTTCTAGAGACCAAATTCTGCAGCTGAGTCACTGTCTCATGTGCACTCTGCCTTCAGTGTTACTCATTTAACTTATCTATATTTTTTTTCGTCTATAACCTCAAGGTTTCAAAATGGAAAATATTATTAACCTGCTCTCCTTGTGGCAATCACTGGGTAAAAGTGGGCAAGACTGAGCAGTGTGGACTGAAAAGCAAAGAATTTAAAATTTGAAATGACTGTGAAATAATTTGCTATAGGTGGATCTGAGCACATACACATAGCAAAAAAAAAAAAAAAAAAAAAAAAAAAAAATTTCAAGGAAAGCAGGGTTAAGAATAGTTCTTCCTCTAATAGACTAAGGCCCCTGCCTCATTTCTAAGAAGCCTGGGGAATTTTTCACCTTCCTGCTATTGTGCCTGTGTGGGGAGTGAAAGGTAGAGTATAATTCAAATTACTCCTGCTACAAGTGTTTGAGAACAGCAAGAAATAAAAAGAATCTATTACATGAAGATTACATATCTGCATGCCAGATATCATGTAAAACAAACTGGGAAGTGGCTAACGCTCAGCATGACCCAAAGCCACATTTCAAGTTGCTGGCTTAGACTCTCATATTTATATGACTGCAAAGTCTTTTGCAAACTTGACATTAGTGAATTCAGCAAATGCTTTGGATATTTTCTTTTAATTTGAAAATTCAGACACTTTTGCACCTAAACCATGATATTGTAGCCTAAGATGAACCAAATGAAACCAACCCAAAATTGGGCAGTGAGAAGGTTCAGAAATTTGGATCTGATACTTTCCTTGCCACTCTGCCTACAAATACACAAGACAGAATTTTCTTAGCTGTTTGCAAATGTATGCTAAGGATTGATCTTCCTCAAAGTAGAACCTGCGCTGGTGCAGAAGTCATAAACAGTGTGTACAGCCAGCCAGGTCCTGACAGAATTAAGTGGTCATGTTGTAAACCCTTTAAACAGGGATTTGTCACACAACACTGCTGTTATTTCCAGTATATATTATTTATGAAAATGTTTTTATTTGTGGGAGAGGTATACATCAGCATAGTCATGTACTATCACTATTGAGTATTTATGTATTTTTGTATAAGTTTGTATATTGTGACTATTAATGCTTGGTTAATCAACCATAACAGGAAGGAAGAGTTAGTTGCGTGATCTGTTCATGTGAAATCATTAGCATCTGCAAATTAGGAAATTTAAGGAAGTTCAAAAGCAGTAAGGGAAATGATAAACTGAGTGACTTCTGACTTGCACCATTTGCTACTTAATACCAGCATGCAGTAAAGCGTTAACTGGCAGAGCAAAACACTTACTGATGCCTGCATGACCACAGCTACAGGTTCAAGTGTCCTTGCTGCAACCCAAAATCAAACAAGATAGAGAAGGAGGGTTTTTTCAAGAGGAGGTATGTCTCTCTATGTTGCCTATTGCTTTTGCTTGTGCTGCAGAAGATTTTGTGCAGAATACAAGTGTTTGCCAAGTTAGGTGCAGTTACACTAGTACACGTACAAAATCTGGATTAGCTTCCTGCTTAAGAAAGTCTAGGCAAAATTTTGCTGATGCTTTGGCCTGTTTGATTAAAAATGTATATTTATGTGTATATAAAATTTCCAAAGCTTTCTGCGAGATTCAAGGAAGACTATGAAATATCTAAGATGTGTGTTGAGTTATTTGACATTTGTTATCTGACACTTATTTTTCAATAACTGAAGAAAATGCTATTTTCTGTACCTTTCTACAAATTAATGGCTTTGAAATATCTGTGATGTGTGTTGAGTTTTTAACATTTGTTATCTGACACTAATTTTGCAATAACTGAAATCTATTTCCTGTACCCTTTCTATAAATTAATCTAACTAGAAATATGTGGATTTCTGTTTCTTGCAAAAAAGTTAATCACAGAATCTTGGGATGATTGAGACTGGAAGGCACTTATGGAGATCATCCTGTCCCAACCCTTGCTCATAGCAGGATCAGCTCCAGCAGGTTGCTCCAGGCTTTGTCCAGTCAGGTTTGAGCATCTCCAACGTTGGAGACTCCACAACCACTCTGGAAAACCTGTTCCAGTGGTTGACTACCCTCACAGTAAAAAATGTTTTCTTGTGTTTAAATTGAATTTCCATTATTTCAGTTTTTGCCTATTGCCTTCTCTGCGAAGCTGCTTTCCAGCAGGTCATCCTCAGCCTGTGCTGGTGCTGGAGGCAGTTCTTCCCCAGGTGCAGGACTCAGCACTTTGGTTTGCTGAATTTTGTGAGATTCTCCAGCCTGTCCAGGTCCCTCTGATGCTGCATAGTGGTATATCAACCACTTCTTCCATTCTTCCATCATTTACGGAAATCAAAATACTGATCTAAAGACTGAACTAATTCTGGGAAAATTGTATTTAGGCAGCAATTTGAGAGGAATATTTCACTGCTTGGTATGCATTGTAAGGTTTTTATTCCTATTTCCTATGCCTCCTTGTACACTTAGCAAGTGTATGGTACCCTCCATATGTCCACAATGTATAAGCATCAATATGTCCACAATGTGTAAACATCATTTTATCCTCACATTACCCTATGAGTAAAATTCAAATTTTCATTTCTGGAAGTGTGTCATGAGCAGGAGTAACTTTCCCAGAGCCACTCAACAAAATAAAGTCACTGGAAAAGCTGGGAATTAGAACCAAGGAACCTTGGTCTCAGGTGACATTTTCTGGTAGCGTCCTGCACTCATAGCCTAAAAGTGAAGACAATAAGACTGTACAGACTAAGGTGGTAAGAATTGAAAGTGCTTAAGTCAATATTTAATGGATGCTTTCTGTAAAAACTACTATAGGCATACCACAGCTTTTAAATGTGACTGTATTTTCCTTCTGACACATTGATACTGAGATCATTCTAGAGCAGACTGAATTTGACCACGCCTTGCTACAAAAGACCAAACAGAGTCATGTTTGCCAGCTTACCAGGGATACAATCACTACTGCTAAGTAAGATACATCATGCATCTGGCAACATTAGATAATAAGTTTAACAATGTTTTCCTTGATAAGATTTTGCTAGCGAAAAATTTAAACATACAGGCTATTCACATACCTCTAAATAAAAGAAAGCTCCAAGGCCAACTATCACTGGCGGGCTCATATTCACATAGCTTAGGTGGGTAGATTAGGTTTATAGCAAACCTGCCTTGGAGGGAGCTAGGGAATGAGCTAAGAATTGAGGAGTGTGGAAACCAGGTACCTGAGTGCCTTTTGGGTCCTTCCCCTATGTAACAGGGTGGATACACGCTGAGAGGTCAAGATACTTGTGAGGCTGGATGGGAGAGAAAAAGGAAAGAAGCAAACCAGAAACAAGCAAAGAGATAACAATGGGGGATTTCAACCTAATAGATTCTATATTATCTCCTATATTAATGAAATATGAGGAAATACCACTTACACAAGAATATATATATTTCTTCTGGTGTGATCCTCCCAACCAGTTTGACATAAGCATGTGTTCCTTCTGACGCCTTCAATCCTGAGGTCTGTTCAAAGCAGAGGGAGTTTTACCACACCTGCCTGCAAAATACCAGTCTGGGAGAGGGTGGAGGTCTTGGAGGCACAAAGCTCCTACAGCTGTAATGCTGCAGCCATTTGCTTGGCCACTGGACAGAAAGTATGGATGGGTCAGGCAAATAGCTTAGGACTCACTAGAGGTCCTATATCTCTTATCCTGCCTTCAGGCCAGAGAAAAGCCAGGGAACCTGGCTATGTGTTGGTACTGTCAGCTGGGGCGAGAGTGAGAACATGGGCACAACACTTATCCTTTCTTCTATATTTTTTGTTAAAGTCAACTGTGAAACACAAATCATAGAATCATAGAATCACAGAATCAGAACAATAGAATCACAGAATGGTTTGGGTTGGAAGGGACCTCAAAGATCATCTAGTTCCAACTCCCCTGCCATGGGTAGGGACACCCTGAACTACACCACGTTGCCCAAAGCGCCATCCACCCTGGCCTTGTACACTTTCAGGGATGGGGCACCCACAATCTCTCTAGGCAACCTGTTCCAGTGCCTCACTACCCTCACAGTGAAGAATTTCTTCCTTATATCTAATCTTAATCTACCCTCCTTCAACTTAAAGCCATTATACCTTTTCCTGTCACTACACTCCCTGATAAACAGTCCCTCACCATCTTTACTATAGGCCTCCTTTAGGTACTGGAAAGCTGCTATAAGGTCTCCCCAGAGCTTTCTCTTCTCCAGGCTGAACAATCCCAACTCTCTCAGCCTGTCTTCATAGGAGAGGAGCTCCAGCCCTCTGATCAGCTTCGTGGCCCTCCTCTGGGCTCGCTCCAAGAGCTTAGTGTCTTTCTTGTACTGCGGATCCCAGAGCTGGATGCAGTACTCCAGGTGGGGTCTCACGAGAGCGGAGTAGAGGGGCAGAATCACCTCCCTCGACCTGCTGGCCACACTTCTTTTGATGCAGCCCAGGACACGGTTGGCTTTCTGGGCTGCAAGCACACACTGCCGGCTCATGGTGAGCTTCTCATCAATCAACACTCCCAAGTCCTTCTCCTCAGGGCTGCTTTCAATCCATTCCTCACCCAGCCTGTATTGATACTGGGGATTGCCCTGACCCATGTGCAGGACCTTGCATTTAGCTTTGTTGAACTTCATGCGGTTTGCACGGGCCCACCTCTCAAGCCTGTCAAGGTCCCTCTGGATGGCATCCCTTCCCTCCAGCATGTTGACCACACCACACAGCTTGATGTATTCAGCAAACTTGCTGAGAGTGCACTCAATCCCACTGTCCGTGTCTCCAACAAAGATGTTAAACAGTGCCGGTCCCAATAGCCACCCCTGAGGAATGAAATCCTTTGGGAAGCAAGCGCCCTTAGTGCTATGGTCAATGGAAATAGTCATTTCTTATGAGGAAAGTCACAATGGTCCTGCAAGCCTGATGACATGTCCAGACCCTGGAGGCAATGGTGACAGCAAGCACTCCCTTAAGCAGGCAGGGCTACAGATGACCTCTTCAGCTGTGCTCCGCAGAAGTATTTCCATGAGAGAAAGTGAAGAGCGTTTGCAGTATGGGGCTACTGTTATGTGTAGGAAACCTGAGGGAGATTTTGAAAGCAGAGGAGTCATGCAAGCAGACAGAGGCCGATGACAAGAATGACACAAAGACTGTAAAGGAAAGGTGAGGAGACAGTTGCAAGAGAATAGGAAAACAAATGCCTAAAAAGAAACATGGGATGAGGAAAGGAAGGAGGAAAGGTTAAAAATGACTGAAGATGGCATAAAATGGAGAAAAATATGGTTATATAAAAATGGACAGGCTAGAAGGGCAAGAACTCTTGAGATACCTATGTGCATTACTGGAGAGATCACGGAGAGCATGAGAAGATGGAAATAACTGTTGAGACCAATATTTCACATAGAATTTCACAGCCAGTCCTCCATACTGTTTGTACTTAAGATTCTTCAGTATCACTTCTCAGCAGCTGTGGCCACATCCTTACTGTAGCATGATGATTTACAAAGAAAAGATTGATGCTGCAAAAGATAAGCAGAGAAGAATCAGGCTACAGTGAAGAGTCTGCCTCTGTTGCAACCCCAACATGGTCTCCTCCTCTGGCTTCATTCCTGGAGATCATGATGGACAGGTGCCTCCTGGAAATATTCAAGACTCCAGCTTGCTTGGAGAGTCTGGCTATGTTTTTGCTTTCACCACAAATGGAGTCAGTCTGGAATTGGCACTCTGAAATGACCATAAAAATTAATATATAAGGACAGACAAGTAACAAAATATTACCATGTTTCTATTTTTCCTGAGTTTGGAAGAGTTTACCTCACAGTCTTAGAATTAACCTTAGAAATACCTGCAATCAAGAAAATTGCTGCTGTGAAGTCACAATACTAGGAAACACTAAGAAAAAACCCAAAAACATTAACCAGTGTTGCTTCTTCAAGTAGAAAAAATACAAACAAACAGAAAAATAAATGCTTGGAATAGAAAAATCTCTTCCAAAGAGATTTGACCTCCTCTGAGAAAAGGAAAATGGTACCTAAGATACAGATATGTTTGACAAGTGCTGATGCCAGTGTTTGATTAGCTCTGCTCAAACCTCCACACCACATGAATTAATGTGGACTCACCCTTTGCAGGTACTCACAGTGCCTTAGTAATTTAAATTTCCTACAGTGATCTGTAACACCTGACCCCTCGGTTTCTGACACAGCAACAAGTGAAAATTTGAAGTAGACTGTTCTAGGGTGAGGGATGTAAACCTCTAAGGACAGAGGGAGTTAATCTAGTTTGAAAAGTGGAGAGCCATTTGTGATAGCAAACAGTAAAGAATACTGTGGCGATTTGACCTTGGCAGGACACCAGGTGCGCAACAAGCCACTCTCTCACTCCCCCTCTTCTTTATCCTCTACTTCCCATCAGCAGGTGATATCCAGCCACTCCCCAGGAAGAAAGGCCTCGGTATGCATAGCAGTTGCTTTGGAAGACAAATGCCTTAATAATGAATGCCTCCTCCCACCTCAATCCTCCTTTCTCCCAGCTTTTATTGCCGAGCATGACGCCATATGGTATGGAGCATCGCTTTGGTCAGTTGGAGTCAGCTGTCCCAGCTGTGTCCCCACCTGGCCTCTTGCCTACCCCCAGTCTACTGGCCTTTGTGGAGTGGGTGGGATGAGGTAGGAGAGACAGCCTTGATGCTGTGTGAGCACTGTTCAGCAACAGCCAAAACGTTGATGCGTTATCACCACCACTCTAGCTACCAATACAAAGCACAGCACTATGTGGGCTGCTCTGGGGAAAGTTAAGTCCAGCCCAGCTGGACCCAACGTGATCTCCACCCTTTATTCCATACCATTTGTGTCATGCTCAGGTCCCACATGCTTTGATACATTATACATGTCTTCTGACCATCCCATTGTATCTGTTTCTCATTCCTGAAATCCTCTCTTACCAACACTTACAATTTATACTGCATACTTAAACCATCTTTATATCCAATGTACAGATTTACACATTATCATTAATTAATTTTCTCTGTCCCTTAACAAATAGATAGATATTATTTCCCCATGCCATGGGCCTCCACCACTCCCCAAAATGTCCACAGAGACAGGTGATGATGTGGCCCATCTGTCAAGGTGGTTGCTCAGGACAGGGGAAGCAGTATGTTTGATGGTTTGGGTGCCAGCACCAGCATGGTTTGGGTCATGGCTGCACTCACTGATTCCTTGTGAAGCTCACTTGTTGTTTCAGGTAGTTCCTGTTACATTACTTCCTACAGCATACAATTCACATCCCTGTTTATGTTGCCCCAAGGTTAAATGTCCTTGAGGTACACACAGGATCTCCCCATCCTCCCACATTACCCACCAAGTCCACCCAGATCCTTGAGAAAAACCAGTCTCATGAGTGGGCTTACCATTTCCTAAGGAGGAAGAACACATATCACCTTCCCCAGTAACTTTCCTGTGTGAATTGTGGGGACTTCATCTCCTCCCACAGTATGTAGGGCTTTGTCTGGGAAGGACCAGGACAGTTAGCAGATCCTCTGGTTGCCACGTGACTTCTGCTAAATTTAAATCCCAGTGCTTCCATGTCACAGTGCCCAATGTTGTCAGCATAGTCTTTAACAGTCCATTATACTGCTTAATTTTTCTGGAAGCTTCTCAGTAATAGGGGATGTGATATACCAAATCAATGCCACATTTCTCAGCCAAGGAGTCCATGAGGTGATTTCAGCAATGAGTCCCATTTTCTGATTCAATTCTTTCTGGGGTACTGTGTTCCCATGAAATTTGCCTTTCAAGGCCCAAGATGGTGTTTCGGGCAGTGGCATGTTTACAGGTATGTTTCCAACCAGCTGGTAGTTGCTTCCACCATGGTGAGTATGTAATACTTGCCTTGGTGGGTTTGTGGCAGTGGTTGAACACAGTCAATTTGCCAGGCATCACCATATCAGAAAACCAGCCACCTCTAGGAGGACTTTGCTCACATGGCTCGCTTGATTGTGGCAAATTTTTCACATTCATAGGTGACTTGTGTGATGGTCACCATGGTCAGGTTCACCTCTTGATCACAAGCCCATCTGTATGTTGCAGCTCTCCCTAGATGTCCCAATGTTTCATGGGCCCATCGAGCTACAAATAGTTCACCCTTATGCTCCCAGTCCACATCCACCTGAGCAACTTCAATTTTGGCAGCCTTGATTACCTGTCCATTGTTTCAGTGTTCTTAGCGGCATGATACTTCAGCATATGAGCACCTACATGACATAACTTTACAGTGACATTTTCTACCCAGGCAGCAATGTCTGGACACAATGCAGTAGCCCAGATGGGTTTATCTCTGCACTGCCAATTGGTCTGCTTTCATTGCTGTAGCCACCTCCAAGAGGCATTTGCTATTTTTCTCATTCAGCAGTATCTAGGGCCAGTTAGATGGCTTTCACTTCTGCAAATAGACTTGACTGACCTTCTCCTTCAGTGGCTTGTGTGGGACTCCACACAGTAGCTTTCCACTTCCGATGGTTTCCTACAACACAATAGGATCTATCGGTAAAAAGAACATGATACCTTTCATGTTCTGATAACTTATATGGTTGTGTCTCTTGGGCATGAATCACCTCTTCAGGCAATGCTTTAAAACCTCTGCCTTCTGGACAGTCCATGATGTCTTCCAGGATTTCTAGGTGTTTGGGGTTCTCCATTGGAGCCTGTTGAGTGATCAGTGCTACCCACTTACTCCATGTTGCATTGGTTGTATGAAGTGTAGAGGGGACATTTCTCTTGAGCATTCAGTGTAGTACAGGCTATTGTGGTGCCAAGAGGAGATGTGATTCTGTACTCACAACTCTGAAGCAGCTCAAACCTCCTTACATGCTGCTAGTATCTCTTTTGCAGTCAGGATGTAGTGGTCTTCCAACCCTTGACACCCCCAGCTCCAGAATCCTAGAGGTCAACCTCAAGTTTCCTGGTGTTTTCTGCCAGAGGCTCCAGGTGATGTCATGCTCCCCAGCTGCAGTGTAAAAAATATTTTGCATAGACTGGCCCAAGAGCTACCACACAAGCTGTCTTCTGTTTGATCTGCTCAAATGCTTGTTGTTTCTAGGAGCCACACTTAAAACAGTTCTTCAAGGTCACAAGCCGACTTAACCTGGAATATGCATTCTCCAGAATCTCACAAAGCCAAGGAAAGCTTGTGTTTCCTTCTGGTTACCTGGTGGGGACATAACTTTTATCTTATTGATCACATCCATAGGAACATGATATTCATCCTAGCATTTTACTCCCAAGAACTGGATCTCCTGTGCATGTCCTTTCTCCTTGCTTCTTTTTATGGTAAAACCAGTTTTCAGAAGGATATGAATTATTCTTTTTTTCCTTCTTAAACACTTCTGCTTTTTTTTTTGCCCCACACAGTGACGTTGTTAGTGTACTACAGATGTTCAGGGGCATCACCCTGTTCCAGTACAGTTTGGATCTGTCCATGACAAATGGTAGGACTGTGCTTCCACTCCTGGGGCAGTTGATTCCACATGTATTAGACACCCCTTCATGTGAAAGCAAACTGTGTCCTGCACTCTGCTGCCAAAGGAATTGAGAAAAATACATTGGCAATATCAATTGTAGCATACCACTTGGCTGCCTTCAACTCCACATTAGAATTGCAACATGTCTGGTACGGCAGCACTCAGTGGTGGCATGACTTTGTTCGGGCCGTAATAGGCCACTGTTAATCTCCGCCCTCCATCATTTTTGCACTGGCCATATGGAACTTTTACAGGGTGAGTGAGTCTTACTGATCACTCCTTGGCTCTTCAATTGAATCAGCTCATGGATGCGAACCAGGAGTCTCAGTTGGTGTGATATTNAGCCAAGGAAAGCTTGTGTTTCCTTCTGGTTACCTGGTGGGGACATAACTTTTATCTTATTGATCACATCCATAGGAACATGATATTCATCCTAGCATTTTACTCCCAAGAACTGGATCTCCTGTGCATGTCCTTTCTCCTTGCTTCTTTTTATGGTAAAACCAGTTTTCAGAAGGATATGAATTATTCTTTTTTTCCTTCTTAAACACTTCTGCTTTTTTTTTTGCCCCACACAGTGACGTTGTTAGTGTACTACAGATGTTCAGGGGCATCACCCTGTTCCAGTACAGTTTGGATCTGTCCATGACAAATGGTAGGACTGTGCTTCCACTCCTGGGGCAGTTGATTCCACATGTATTAGACACCCCTTCATGTGAAAGCAAACTGTGTCCTGCACTCTGCTGCCAAAGGAATTGAGAAAAATACATTGGCAATATCAATTGTAGCATACCACTTGGCTGCCTTCAACTCCACATTAGAATTGCAACATGTCTGGTACGGCAGCACTCAGTGGTGGCATGACTTTGTTCGGGCCGTAATAGGCCACTGTTAATCTCCGCCCTCCATCATTTTTGCACTGGCCATATGGAACTTTTACAGGGTGAGTGAGTCTTACTGATCACTCCTTGGCTCTTCAATTGAATCAGCTCATGGATGCGAACCAGGAGTCTCAGTTGGTGTGATATTGCCATCAGTGCACCATCATGATAGCAATTGGCACGTGCGGTCATTCTTTGTCACACAGCAAGCCCACAATGGAGGCGTCTTTCAAGAAGCCATGTAAGGTAGACAGCTGTTTAATCTTCTCTGTATTCATGCTGATGACACCAAAAGTGCATCTGTACCCTTTTGGGTCTGTATCATCTCCTGAGGTAGTCTATGCCAAGGATACCCAGGGCATCTGGGCCAGTAACAGTAGGGTGTTTGGCCACTTGACCCTGCTAAGCTCACCTCAGCCTCCAGTACAGACAACTGTTGAGATACCCCTGTCACTCCAAAAATCCAGATGGGTTCTGTGTCCTTATACCCTGATGACACCAAAGCCTCACAACTCTGTGTTTCTGATATGTCAGGCAAATGAATCCACACAGTCCAGTAAACCACTCGTCCCTTTCTTTCTCCTGGCCAAAGGCAGGGACTCTCTATTCCTGGCTGGAGTATTCACTGTCTGATCCTTACAGTGCCAGATCAGAAGTCCCTTCACCAGAATCAAGGGAAGCTATTTCAGTCCTTCTGCATCTGAGGGATCGCTGATTGCCTTCTTCCATCTCAACAGTAGCTAAGCAGACAACCTTCTTGGGTGGCCCCTTCTTAGCAGCTGCGTTCCCCTTCAGTTCACATACATTGGCTTCCAGTTTAAAAGTGGCTCACCATCCCACTTCCTCATGTCGTTCCCCCCAGTCATGCAGAAAGAACCAGAAAGTTCCATGTGGCATGCACCTGGGCCTCCCTTTCCCTCTACTCAGGGTCAGAAGGGACTGGATCCATGGGGTGACCCATGGGAATGAGGAGGGAGAGAGATTTTCTTCAAAATTTCAAAGCCAGGAAGATGCTCTCTCCACAGTTGATGTATCCAAATCTGGGCAATATATCATCACCAAGCTGTTGGACTATCATGCTGGTACATTTCGGACCACCTTCCTCCACATGGCCCACATACACAGGAAGTCATTCAGATCTTTGGAGACCTGGTTATCATCCAGGTCACTGTAGATGACTTCCAGCACTATTAATTCTCTCAGGTGCCAGATGCATTCCTCAGTGGTAGTCCACTTTCCTTGGTAATTCACAAGGTCTCCCTTGAATGGATATCTCACCTTCATGCTTGACAGAAGCCACCTCCAGAGATTGCGGATTGTTGCCTCTTTTCCATTTCTTCTGTCAGTTCCCCAGTCCCTTGCAAGAAGATCCTTATCTTCTAATTCCTAACTGTTGATCAGCTATCCAAGCATTGGAGCAGGCAGGCAGCAATCCGCTCCACTGGCTGGCAGCTGTGATATTTCTGAAGTTCTTTTGAGGTCCTAGCTTTATTGCATTCTGCTTTCATTGCTGAGCATGATGTCATAGGGTCTGGAATATCCCTTTGGTCAGCTGGGGTCAGCTGTCCTGGCTATGGCCATCCTTAGCCTACTGGCCTTTGGGTGGGGGATTGGAGAGACACCCTTGATGCTGTGTGAGCACTGCTCAGCAATAGCCAAAACGTTGGTGTGTTATCGACACCTTTCTAGCTACCAGTGCAAAGCACAGCACTATGAGGGCTGCTGTGGGGAAAGTTAAAGCCAGCCCAGCCAGAACCAAGTGTTTTTTAAGCTAGAGAAGGACAACACGTGAGAGCACAGCCATGAACTACTTTGTTGAACCAGAGAGCAGTGCCAACCCTCTCCTACACTCACACAGCCTGGAAGAGGAGGCATAGCCTCCTACACACAGTCTTTACACAGCTTCACCAGAGACAATATTCACACACTCTGTGAGAGATAAGAAAATATAAAAGTAGGCAAAAGAAACCTAACCAGGTGTAAGATTTGGTTGCTGCTTATAAGATGACTTTATGAAAAAGACTTCCAAACCAAAGAAAATCAACAAAGGGAAGCAGAAAATCAGATATATGAAAAATAGGAAGACACTAAAGAGCTTAATAAGACTTCTGTGTAGCAATGGTCAAAGGCTTTAAAACAAGTAGTGAGAAATTATTAATGCATACCAGAAGTAGTGAATGGAATTCAACCAGATCTCCATTGACTATTTCAGGAGTTTAAACAACTTGTGCTTATGTAAATACTCACTTGTAGATACTTTTAGATGTCTTAATATCAAAATTCATACCCCACAGGATATCCACAGGTATGCTAATAGGTCTATTTCATTATCAAGACATAATGGAGGCAAGTCAAGAGGGGAGAGAAACACTGAAAAATATCTCCTCTTTTGTAGCATTCCTCATTGAAAAGGATCATTAACAAATACTATCTCATTTTGGGAAATTGGACTGAAAAACACACAAAGACAGAAGTAGGTTCTAGAAAATGTTGACAACTTTTACAGAAAGAAAGTTGCAGGTGCGGAGGACTGGAAATGCCAAAAATGAAGGTCTGTACTGTTTATAATTATGTAAATGAACTGTACATGAAGACTTGAGAGTCACATTCTCTAAAATAGCTCTAAGCAGGTTCCGCATTTTTTCCTAGCTGCTCAAGCATATTTTATAGCCCAAGTTCAATTGTGTATCACTGTAGTTATATTAGTTTAAAATTATTATGGACATATTCTATGAGCTAGCATCATATTTTGATTACAGAGCAGACATCCTCAAAGTTTCATAATGTCCACAGTAAGATTCAACAATTTCTGGACCCAAAACAAATAATAACAAGTAAAGTGTAGAAAAAAAGTATTTTATTTAATAGCTAGATACTGTAAAGCACACCTAACAACTGGCATTCTTTAGTATATTCAGTTTTCCATGAAAAGAGTTAAGAAGTGAGGGACCACATATGAAGAATGAAAAATTCATTCAGATTAGTCAGGAACGGACAGAAGTATCATCACATTTATGATAAATGCTGCTATTTGGGATATTCAGGATGACGGAAAAGCATCTGAATCCAGATGGAAAAACCGTAATCCTAAGTCATGGTCTCTACACCGAATACAGTGAGTGTATCATGTATCATAATGAGAGTCTGTGACATCTCTCTCTCAAACCACTGTGCTGTAATAGACAATAGTGAGCCTATTCAGTTCTTCCAAAGACGACACCCTGAAGCGCACCCTCTGCTTGTTTTTTTCTAAGGCATATTTTCTAGAGGTGAATTAGACAGCATCTTTCACTCTTCCCATGAAAAAAGAAAATGAAGCTTTGCAGAAACCAAAGTACATTTTGGCATTTTTTTTTTTCTTTTTTTCTCCTGAAGGCATTATTGTGTCTTTCCAAAGAAGAAAAGATGTTTGATATGCTTGGACTCCTTTGTCTGATTTGGTGGTGTATGATGCTATTTTATCCCTTGCATGCTGACATCCAGTGTATGGGGTGTAAGTACATTTTTGCAGATATAATCTGAAAAACAGGCTTTAATTCTTCATTTATCAGAGAGATTTGCAATTAATCTGGCAATTGTCATCTCAAGCCTGACAGATACTATCCTCTGCATTCAACAAAAACAATAGCATATCCTTACTGAACTTCTGTAACACTTTCAGCAGAGCCACAAGAATCATCTATTACAAATGTAAAAATGAATTGGAAAAAAATGGAACTCTCCTGGGAGAGCAGCAAGAATTTCTCTAACTACAAATGTACCATCATGAACAAGAGCATAAAATTTACGGAAGACATGGTAAACCTGCTTTTCTTTGAGATAAATAATTGCAATTTTTTTTCTTTACCTTTTATCGATTTCACTTACTTTGAAAAAATGAACCAGTTGTAGGTAAAAATCTGATCAGTGATTGCAGTCTACAGCTTGATCTGTCAGGGGCTGTGGAAAGCCGTCACCACTGCCAGGGTGTATTAGCTGCAGGAGGAGCATCCCGTGCATACCACACGGGATGAAGTTCTGGCACCAAAGTGGAAAGGAGGCGATAGCTTGAACTGTAGCTACGTTGAATCATGAATAGGGATGTAGCTGCTGAAAAAAAAGGGACTGTGAGACTAAGTGAGACTCCTAGAGAATTTAGAGATAGAGAGAGCAAGACACCCTTCAAATAAAAAGTGAATTGCCCAAACACTGTCATGGATTTCCGTCATCTCAAGTGCTTCACTACTTTCCCAGTAAATTGGATCATGCCTGTAGCACAGGTTATGTTATAAGTCCACATTATCCAAAGAGAAAAGTAGGAAGCTTGACAGAAAGAGAGATAGAGATGGCTTATTTAGCCTAGCAGATGCCTTAATTCGAAATACATATTACAAAAACATCTTGACTGAAGATCCTAAGTATAATGCCATAGACAACTTTATGACCCCTGGGGAGGTCAGACGAGGACTTCTATTTTGCTTAATCCTTTGATTAAATTCCATTGTGGTTCCCTCATTTATTAACCATCTTCTGTTACACCACTGGGGTACTATCAGCCTTCTCTAATAGTTGCACACTAGTGTAGCATCCAACTCCTGAGTTGCAAAGCTTTTTGTGTAGTTATGCTTTTGATCACTCAGCTCCATTCTACATCACCCTCAAGTAGTAAAGGAGAGAGTCAGCTCTCAAACCTAAACCACATACACACAAGATTTTGGCCCTACGAATTGAGTTTCTGAGTTGCACTTTTATAGCCAGCATCCTCTAACACCAGCAGAGGAAAAACAGAGAAATAAAACATCAACATGTTCTTTTTCAGGTGAATAGTTCACTATGCAGCTTTCCAGTGAAAGAAGACGTGCCTCTACACAAAGGGGTATTCTTTATCATTGAAGTGACAAACACAAGCATCTCAAAAAACTGCACCTTTCTCCCTGGAGGTAATGTCTATGCTCTGGGTGGGGTTTTCTCCATTTGCAATCTTTTAAAGGTTAGCATTGCCTTAGAAAATAGTTCCTTTCACAGTAGGCAATTGCTTTATTTTCTATTAAAAATTATTTTTGATGATCTGCTAAAATTATTTGTTCTGTAATGAATGTTTCCACAATTCTGCAAGACATGCATTATTACAAATGTATCAGTAATTACATTATTCTCTTTCATAGTAGGGCTCCAAAATGCCACTAAATTACAGCAGTTTAAGGCTGGATTCAAATAACTGTTGGGGCTGTTGTTACAAATTAAGATGTTAGTGCCCCTTTCTTTATTAAATGCTTTTCTGCTGGGCTCTTGGTGAGTTTGTCAGGAGCCAGACCACAGAGCTAGCTGACAGCACAGTCTGGGGACCCGTGAAACCCATAAAATGGGAGGAGGACAGGAAGGGAAGTGCTGGTGATAAGCAGCTAGGGGCAAACTGAATGTAGCAATCTCCTGATCTGGCCATGCCGTGCACGTGCACATACACACACACACGCATGCGCACGCGCACACACACTCACGGATGCACACATGCACACACATGTGGGTTCCCTCAGCTGCTGTGCACCCACTGAGCTGAGGCAATTGTTCACAAAGATACTCTGAGCCTGCCCCGTGTGGGAGTTTATCAAAGTGGGATTTAGGCAGACCCTAGGTTCATAATGCCAAACTTGAGGTTTTTACAGCCTGTTTTCCCTTTCCTTATGAACTCAGAGTTCTCCACAAAAATTCCTCAGTCACCAGTGCTCCTGCAGCCAAGTTTAACTGGGATATTTCAGACTCATCAGAGGTGATGAGACTCGCAGCTTGCTCATATCCAAGCAGAGAATGTACTCCCTACTCATTTCTTCCTGGGGACTTGACAGAGGAAACACTCTCACGGTGACCCTCAAAATACAAGCCAGGACACACTGCCTCCTAAGGCCTCTTGCTTTTGGTGTTCCTCCCCAGCTGGCCCTATCCTCCAAGCATGCAAGTTCCCCACGGAATTCCTCCCAGATTCCACAAGGATGCCCTCAATCCTGGGGCTGGAGGGGGCTGGAGGCAGCAGCAGAGGAAGCCTCCACCCTTTCTCCAAAGTTGAGGCACGCCGCAGAAGGAAGCAGAAAATTGGCTGAGGAAGAAAAGAGAAGGAGGCCAAGCATGCCTGCACAGCCCAGCCACAAGGGAGCTTCCAAAGAAATGAGGTTCTCACGTCAATGTGCTCCAGAAAAGGAAGAGATCAAGTCTCTGCCCCCCCCACCAGGGTGGAAAGCTCTAGCTAGGAGACTATTTGATTGGAGAGCCCCACCTTACTTTTAAAAGTCCCAGCTTTTTAAACACTCTGTGTAAGCACTTCAGGAGTGGATTCCAGAGCATTGATTGTAAAAGGAGAAATACTTCTTTCTATAGCAACAAGGATGGTGTTAAAAGGCAATGTGCCTTCCTTTACCTGTGTGAATGCTCTACTCACTCCAAGGTTTCACAGGTCAGAGGCAGCCTAAATAAGGTGAGAGTCCAGCTTTCTCTCAGTTGTCATGCCGACCCCAAGCAATAATCAGCTGGAGTTGCAGGTGTCTAACATATCTAAATGTGTACCAAGATCCTCCAGCTTGGAGCAGTCACACAATTTTTCCTCATCATGGGTATTCTTGTGTTTACAGGCATGAATGGGTCGGCCATTGAAAACTTCTCCTGTGTGATTTATAATGTTTCCTTCATGAACTGCACTTGGCAAGCAGGCAGGGATGCTCCGGAAGACACCCAATATTTTCTCTACTGGCAGAACTCGAAGTAAGTACATTTGAGTTTGAGGAAGTCAAGTTCTCATTTGACTAATCACACTGCCCACATTTAACTAAAATACCTTGCTATGTACAGATATGCTGATGAGATGGAATGTGAGCTTTACATTAAAGATGAAAATGGCAGAAATACGGGATGTAGATTCCAAAATGTGAAGATAGAGACTGAAAAAGCTTACTTCCTGGTGAATGGGTCTAGCAAAGAATCCCTTATCCAGTTCTATGATGAGTACATTGAACTGTATAAAACTGGTAAGTGAACATTTTTATTTTATTGCTGTTTTATAAAATAAAGAAGTGCAGAATATTTCTCTGAAGAGAAAAGAAGAATGAAACAAAGTCTGTAGCCATCTTAAGATTCTTCACTGCAGGACAAACTTCGCTCCTGATAGCTGACAATATAATTCCAAAAATTAACTAAAACAAGCAAAGGAAGAGGCAGCCTGAAACAATGGCCTGGAGAAGTGGTGTGAACATATCCATGGAATCCAGGTGATGAAACACAATGGTTAGACTTTCAAGGCCACCTTTATGAAGCCTTCATTTTGCCATCCCCTAATTCCACACCTCTCTGAGAGCCGCAAGAGCTACGTGTCCTGAAACCTGAGGGAGGGTTCAACTTCTGAATTAAGAGTGCCTTTGTTAAATATGTGGGTACCTATGCATGAGCTAGGTGGTTTTGCTCCGATAGAGATCTGGGACAGGATTCAGTTGCCTAAAAACATGCCTCTAGTGCCATTTGAGACACCCTCAGTCACTTGAGGCATTCACAAGTCTTGCAGATGTGGTCCAGGACCTGTGAGAGACCAGGGTCCTCCTGGGTGTCCTATGTGGTCTGAGACGCACAGCGTGAGATGGGCTCGTGCCTGGAGCCGATGCAGGCTGTAAAGCCCAGAGCTATTCAGCCGAGCACACCTGCTCCATGGTACACTGTACGGCTTTGCAGACATCATGGGCACTACTGATGAGGTCTCAGCTGACCATAGTGGTTAGGCACTTAGGTCACACTTAGTCAGCTATATTGTAGGCACTCAAATTCAGATGACTTGACCTACCTTGAATAATAACACACACACACACATAAAAAAACTTCCATCTTTTCTCTTATGAAGACTTGTATTGTCAATATGAAAATTAGACGTAGAAAAAAATGGCACTCTGGTGATTTTACTACTGAATTACACAGTCCTTCACACTGTTTTTACACAAACTTTAGTTACTTCAGTTGTCCAAAAATTGAAGCGATATATTCCCAAGTTTTGCTACTGTATTTTACTCCTGTTTACTAGATAACATTTATTAACATCAGTAGCACATCAGTTGTACATCAGTTGCCTCAGCTTCACATGTATTTTGCTCTGAACGCATGAGTTGTAACTGATTACTGACCATGTCTACATTAATTATTTCATTTTTTTCCAGAAATACTCACGCCTCCATTAAATGTCACTGTCAATTGTACTAGAGGTACAGCGGGTTGCATAATTACATGGCAACCACCCCGCACAAGTCATCTGGAAAAAGCAAAGTGTTTTCAGTATGAAATTAGCATACAAAATAAGGTAAAACTAATTTCTTGGTTTGTATTTGGTACTGTACCTACGTACATGCATATCTATAACTTCTGTTTCCTTTATTTATTAACTTCTCTCTCATAAGCTGTGGTGTTCTGCTCCAGCTCTGCTGGTCTCGCATCCCACCACTCATGACCTAATTTCAAATTAATCAGAGGTGCAAAGCAGGAAAGCAGATGAGAGCAGGGAACTGTTATGAGGGGTCCCTGTCCAAAGACTGGGAGTGCGCCCGAGATGCTTTCCTGCATGAGCACATCTCACAGGAGATGACTGCGTGATGGCAGCCTGCGACCTGTAACGAGGGTGCTGCCTTGGTGGCAGCCTTCAGCCCAGGCCTGGGTCCCTCATGCTCACCCAGCTTCCCTGGGTGGGAAAAGTCTTTGAGCCCATGAGTTTCACAATGAGGCAAGAAATAGAGCTCTTCCTCCCCATCCCTGGGATACCTATTTCACCCTTAAATGATTTCCACATGTGGATAACGTTTGCACCATGACAAATTAGGGCTACCTACTGTCATGGTTTAACCCCAGCCAGCAGCTCGGCCCCACGCAGCTGCTCGCTAGCTCTCCCCACAGTGGGACGGGAGAGAGAATTGAAGGGTAAAAGTGAGAAGACTCATGGGTTGAGGTAAAGACAGTTTGATAGGTAAAGCAAAAGCCGCACATGCAAGCAATGCAAAACAAGGAATTAATTCACCACTTCCCATGGGCAGGCAGTTGTTCAGCCATCTCCAGGAAAGCAGGGCTCCATCATACGTAACAGTGACTTGGGAAGACAAATGCCATCACTCCGAATGTCCCTCCTCTTCCTCCTTCTTCCTCCAGCTTTATATGCTGAGCATGATGTCATATGGTGTGGAATACCCCTTTGGCCAGTTGGGGTCAGCTGTCCCAGCTGTGTCCCCTCCCAACTCCTTGTGCACCCCCAGCCTACTCACTGGTGGGGTGGTGTGAGAAGCAGCAAAGGCCTTGGCTCTGTGTGAGCACTGCTCAGCAGTAACAAAAACATCCCTGTGTTAGCAACGCTGTTTTCAGCACAAATCCAAAGCACAGCCCCATACTAGCTACTATGAAGAAAATTAACTCTATCCCAGCCAAAACCAGCACACCTCTCCACCCCTTTTCCCAGCCACAGCTCACCGTAGTGACAGTTCCTTGGGCATTTCTAACACAAGACCATTACAGGAAAGCTCAACTAAGCATTAAACATAAATATACAACTGGAATACAGCAATACATCCTTAACACTGATTAATTCATTCAAAAGAAGGCCTGCAGCTTGCATGCTGTTGGGATTGCCTGGATTTTGTATCTGGCATGCATTAATGGTATCTACCTTGGTAGCTATTTCAAGGAGCAATTGCAGTACGCAGAGCTTTCCAGCTGGCTGGTATACTTTGACAGTAACATCTTGTGTGAAATACTTAGAATTTTTTACATAAATATATAGGTTACAACATGTGACTAAAGCAATATTATCAAAATATGTATTTTAAAGAAACACACGTTACCACAATCCAGAATGGGTAGGGTTCAGTAGATTCCTACATTTGGGTGTGAAATTCATCTCACAGACTGAGGCACCTTAATGTAGGTGTCTGCAAAGGAGCACAGACATTCCACAACAGTCAATGCACATCTAGGGCTCCATGCGGCTGAGCAGTGCGTGCCTCATGCCCCTTAAGCTGCTATAGTTACTGGAAGTACCAGAGGTACTTACATGGAGATGGCAGATATAACTCATACCTTTTGGGAGGGGTTGTCAGAGTTAAGGCAGGACACCCCAGAGCAGCTAAAACGGCACTGTACACCTAAAGTTTAAGCGTATAATTTGCACCCTCTCCATTCACAGCACAGGCTGATGACTTCCATCATGTCCTGAGTCAAAAGAGCTCAGCTGACAATGAGTAATGGGGAAATACTAGTCTATTTTATAATGCAACATACACGGTGGGTGTATTTTCTGAAATTAGACATTCCTTCCAATAACATCTTTCTGAGTTTTCCATAACGCCAGCTATCCTTCTGACATTGCATGTGACAGATGTTTCCAGGGCCTCAGCTTTTCAATGTTTTCTGCGATTCTTGCTAAAATCACTGCTGTTGATTTTGTTCACTCATTTTTGAACCTATCCTTTTTTCAGAATGTTCAGGTTCTTTGATCCAGGTTGATGTTTGACTCTCGTAAATTAAATTTTGATTGCATGGGATGCATTCTTCTGGATGAGATTGCACAGCGTAAATATGCCCTTAGAGGCAAATACAGCTTCTCACAACCATTGATAAATAATACAAGTCTCCTTCCCTTTCTAAAATGAAATGGAGGAAGCCAAAACTCTGAATAAAGTGCTATATTCTGGGACATTACCGGTGCAGAATATCGAATTGCTTATTCAGTTTAAAATTACTTATGATCTTTATAAGCAAGAAAATGACAACAAAAGAGGGAGAAATGTTTGGTTATTTGACAAGAAAATAATAAAAATTAAGATTTGTCTTTGGTTTGCAGGATGAGAAAAGAGAAAAAGAGACAAAGAATCCTCAAGTAAGTATTCTTGTCCTATACAAATTTGTGCTTTTGCCCACTTAAGCATATAAATACCATTATACAGAATATATTTCTAGAACTATAGTCTTTGTATCAATATAGCAATGAGAATTCAGGAGAATATGTTCCTGTGGCATCTTTATGCGGAAACTTAATACCTTCTTTTTGATGGTGTAGCTTACACTAGGCAGTATTTTCCATACGTTTCACAAAACTTCATACTTTTATCACACAAATAGATTGTGATTTTGATTCAGACAGATGTAAAATTTTGTTTAATATAAATTGGAAACAATATCTTTCTCATATCTGTTGGTGGAAAATACCACTGCAGTTAAGGAGAGCGAGACAAAGGGAACGCCAAGATCTTCAAAACCTGTGGAAATTAATACACACACCCTCAGTCTTCCCCTTGCAACCCTGCGGTCCTCTCAGCCCTGGGAGCACCTTAGACTTGGCAGATTCCAGGCTTTGTATAAACCATCATGAGGCCAGATAATACATATCTATTATAGGATGGTCTCAAAAACATTTAGTCTGTTTGACAGACACCATCCAGGGAATATTCTTGCATGATTAATCCCCATAAAGCTTGTAAGGTGAATTTGCAGGGTGCTTCTCCAGTTTCAGCTTTCCATCCTTCCGGGTTTTTAAGGATCCATAAACAAGGACATGAAAAAAGTGTCCTTAAAGCATAATAAATTAAAGACACAATAAACTTCAAAATCCAACTTTAAACTTCAAAAAAAGGAAAGATTGGTGGCAGGATGAACTAATTTATCATGGGTTTAAATTTGGGGAGAAGAACATTTAACTATTACATACCTACAAAAATCATACACGTTCATTTTTTATAGAAACTGTATGAGGAAATTAAACTCCAAATTTTATTAATATTTGCCTATGGAGTGAAATGCACAGTCTGATTCCTTTGCTTTTAGGTAAGGATTGAGAGATATGAATTCCAAAATTACAATGAGAAAAAAAAGTACATTCTGAAAATCAGAACACGTGGAAAAAACTGTCTTGTAAGCTTAAAGTGGGGGGAATGGAGTGAACCCATCGAGTTTGGTAAGTTTTTGTTTTGTTTTGTTTCAGTATTACCATGTTTGCCTCCCTTTCTCACTCACACTCACAGATATGAACAAAATCTGAATTCTTACCCAGTGACAGGGAAGAAACCGGGTGGAAATTATTAATACGGAGCAGATGCTCCAGGGCTATGGCAACAGAGGCTGATACCAGCCTTTGCTTAATCTGGATTGTGAAGGCAGCAGTTTCTCAGATGCCAGGGCTACAGAGCAGGCTGAGACAGATCCAGTCATGTCTTTGGTCCAGAGTGCTGAGGCTGCCTTTCAGTTCTGTAAGTTTTTACCATAAATATCATCCTTTTCCTTCCGCATCTTCCTTTTCACCTTTTCCTCAACACTTTTTTACAGTTCCTTCCGCATCTTCCTTTTCACCTTTTCCTCAACACTTTTTTACAGTTCCACCACTTTTTCTCTGTTATTCGTTCTGTGACTCCATTTCTCCATTTCTCCTTTTCTGGATTTTTTTTTTAATTGTCTACATTTTAAATGTTTGAAATGGTTTAAAATACCATTTAGTGTACCTGAACTTTTTTACAAGGTTCTGTAAGATGTCAAGTTGAAGTCTTTCAGATTATTCAAAAAATTGGGTGAAGTTTGCATTCATTACTGACAGTCACAAAGGCAGCTTTTTGGCATGCTAAGATATCTCTCTCTCTTGGATGTTTCAGGTCAAGGGAAAGATTACACTTTTTTTGTGTCTTCATTTCTGATAGCACTTGGAATAATCTCAGTGGCACTGCTCCAATGTTACCTTTTCAAAAGGTAAATCAACCTTATTGATGTAGAAACTATTGATATAGTATTATTTCTACAAAACACATTCCTCCTATCTCCCACCTTCCTATTTACAAGCTTAAATAATCTGATTATTAATGTCATGAAGTATTATTACCAGTATTGTTATGCATGGCATTTTGGCATGCGAAATCACTACAAGTGAAAATGGGGGAAAGGATGTTAAAGTGAGGAAGTGATTGATTCCACCAGATCCTGCAGAAACATTTCTGTTCTTATTTTTAAGCATTTAACATCCACATTGCTTTGAAGCCATTGGCTTCATACAGTACTAGACAAGAAGGAATCAGGACAAATGAATGTGGTGTTATTTTGTTAAAACTTCTCACTTAGTGGTGGAAGAAAGTTTATTTATTGAAAGTCATTGATTTATTGAAAGTCATTGTTTAATAAAGCATTTACTTTGACTCTCATCACAAAATAAATTTTAGCTACCCGAGTTATAAGTGTAATAATAGTTACTCACCAGTCTACACTCAAGAGTATTTTCCTTCTCAGTGATTTGTAGAGCAATAGCTATTCCATCTTGAATGTAAAAATGTGCTTAAGGTATAACAGAAAATGTTTGTGTAAGTTATATTACCAGTATTTTTAATTTATTCACAATCCCATTTTCTACCCAAAGGTATTGCAGTTTCAAGAGCATATTTTCTCCCATTCCAAAACCAAGAGACAAATTTAATATATCAGCTGAAGAAGATATCCAGGTATACTTTCTTTTCAATTCAGTCAATATTGTTAGCTGTAAACCACAATAGGCCAAGGACTAGAATAATGGGCATATAAAGATGAGCAATAAATTTGGTTCTTTAAAAGTTAATTTGCTACCGTGCGAAGTATGCTGTTTTCAAACTCGAAACTATGCCAGTGCCAAGAGTAGTAATTATTCTGCACGCACTTGCAGCCACATATTAAGACCAAAGCTATCACTTTTACTGAGGCCAGTAATTTCTGCATGTACTAGTTTTGCTAGGTTCATACTTTGAAAATAACCTAAATGAGAAAGCATTTACCATTAGCATTTTTAAATATCCATGATCATAATACAACGTGAGTATATATTTTATAAGTCTGACCTATACAATGTAAAAAAATCCTGTTGCACTGAATTATGCAAAGCAGGGCTGGAAAGTCTCATCAGGTTACCTAGCCTTCCTCTTTCCTTCAGCATGGGATTAGTTATGACAGTTTTGATGTTCTGTGCAAATTATGTTCGACCGATATTCTGTAGCATCCCTATGCAGTTTATTCTAATAATTAATTATCCTTACATTTAGAAAGCTTTTTAAATTATGTTTTATTTCACTTAAAAATCCATTACATCTTACCCTTATTCCTTTCCTGCTTACAGCATCTTACACACATGCAGACTGTCAACAGCAACTAACTCTTCCAGTCTTTCTTCACATGTCATGACAACCAGGCTTCAAACCATTCACGTTTCTCCTCTCATTCTTCCATTTGAAGAGTGGTTTGCACAGCATCTGCATAGCGAGGGAATGTTTTCTCTCAGCTGGATAAAGCAGAGCTGTACTTTAAGTCAATAAATCAAGCTAGTTTTATTGCCTACAATGTTTCAGTGGGCAACACCACCCTTTTCAAAGAAGCTTTGCAAAGTTTTCACATAATTTTTCTGTCAATCCTTTACAAAGTATCTTCAAAGCTATTACTACTAAAACTTACCAGTTTTCATAACTATATACTAGCACATTGTCCTAACTTATTTTGCTTTGGTCCTACCATCTTTGGCTTTAATAGAAAGCAGGTAGTGATGTAACTTGGGTGAGTTTCCTCATACATCTTAAGCGATAAATACCTGATATCCCACTTCATATCAGGCTGCCAGAGCTAAGGCTACAGAGTCCATAGTCCATCAAATTATTAAACAGCAATTGCTAGTAAAGTAGCAAGCAGTCCTTCAAGAATTGCAGACCCTCTGAACTGCTTGCTTTTACTAAACTTGAGGGGCTCCCAAATTCCTGTGCATATCCTACCAGAATTACTCAAATCACTCCAGTACAACCCAGAAGCCTTTGTGGATGTGGTTTTGTACACGGTGGCACAGGCACTTCCACGCAGGCAGCAACTTATCAGCAGTAATTGTCAGAGTTCAAGTGAAGTCCTCAGCTCAGGCTGCCTCATACCTGCCAACAGGCACTGTGAAGATAACTCCTACGTCTCTGATGTGTCCAAACAGTTTCTTCTTTGCCTATTTTAATCTACTCTTGAAGCCTAGTTTTATTTTACCTGTTCTCTCCACACTCAGATACCTTTAACACTAATGGAATGCTGTAACGCTTCAAAGCATATAATAAAGCACAAAGAGGTTATCTCAGGAGAGCTCTCCTTCTCCATTGAATACCAGGACTCTCTTCCTGGCATTTAGTGCTAGTGTATTTATGAACTATTTTGAAACCTGCAATGTCCTTTCCTAGTAATGGCTTTTTAAAGCTTGCATTTCCTCATTTTGTCCCCACTTACTGGATGACCTTCCACATTTTCTCATTATTTGTCCTGTTTCACAATACGACTTTCCCTTAGATCACTGAAAAACCTCACCATTTACAACCCTAACCTTTCTGCACTGATTTTGCACACTATTTGCTGTGGTTAAGATCCTACGAACCAATTCATTCAGTACCTCAGATACCTTGCTAATCCATTTTGTTCTACTTCACTTTTTGGTCACGCACCCTAAATGCCTTCCTCACTCAGAACTATACTTTTAATACTTTTTCTTCTTTTCCTGAACTCAATAAATTCCAAGAACTCACAAGACACACTCTGAGTGCAGACGCATTGTTTTTCCCACAGAATGGCCAATTAGCATAAACTGCCATGACTGTGAAGCCCTGCAGTGCTTACCAATCCCAGAGATTTCCTAGACAAAATTCCCCTCGGAGACATCCTGGTTTGATGTTCTGTAACACACTCTCAACATGACAGCAAGCCTGTCCTGTGTCCCCCCCCTCCCTGTACCATCTCTCCCACATTTTTTTAAAATCAAATTTTTCTCCCCTCAATATTTTAAGCCCCAGGCCCTGTATCAGTACTATGATCTCACCCAGCAACTTCCACTCTTGTATAAGTCCAGGTTAACCAACACAAAAGTGTGTAATAGTAACCAAAATGGTTTGTGCGTAGTCAATCCCTTCATATGGAAAACTCAGGCAGTATTTACAGAATAATTTTCTTCCATTATCCCAGCTAAGGATGTGCACGCAGTATTTAAATTAACTTTTAATTCTGTTCCCTTCAGCTGACAAATGGCTAGCACTGTTCATATATATTGAAGGCCAAACAATCCTTAACCGCCCTTAAACTCTGTTTATCTCCTGCTTTGCAAGCATTAGAACAGCAAGACAAGGTGCTTTGGTACTGGCGTATCAAACACTCACAAGGGTTCTCTGATCATCAACAGTGACTCTGGAGCTTATTGCATGTTACACACTCATGAATTTTCTTTCTCTTTAGACAGAATATGTAAACCTACCAAAAAAAATCTGTATCGAGGAAATAACTATGGTTGAAGAGATGACTCACTTTCCAAAAAGACACTTGGATTCCCCAACGGGAAAGAAAATCATGGATCCTCCTGACAACTCAGTACTTCACAGCGCAGACTAGAAATTAATATTCTCACCTATAAAACTATTTATCCCACCTAAAATGGAGCAGGGGAAAAAAGGTAGAGAAAACCAGTGAAATTTATTCCTTTTGTCCAAAACCACAATGCCTGGCAGCTAAGCTTTTCTGCAAACACTTCCTGTGAGGGCTTGCTTAAGCCTTGCTGAGATTTTCTTGATGTGACACAAGGCCTCTCATCCACAACACAGAAGAAACTTGTTATTATTTACCATCTCCATTGCTATGATGCTTCTCCCTCAGAATACAATGATTTCCTACAGGATGATAGGACTGGTCAAGAATGCCACAGTAGTTAGTTTTCCCAGCTTATCATTTTTATGTTCCCAGATAAGGGGAAACTCAGCTGTTTAAAATTGCCCTTCAACGTTGCAACCAACAATAACAGAACGTCACAGTACGTTCAATAAACTTTATGCAAAACAGAAAATGGGAAATGACACTCACCCAAAGTAACAATTAATGCTGGGCTGCCAGTCAGTCATTTCATGAGCTCAGTACTTCCAATGCAAATGTGAGCCTCTGCAATATTAACATGGGCTTTAATCAGATAGTATTTAAGTCTTCAGTAACAGTCGTGAGAATTGGAATAAAATCTGTAGTAAGATTTAATAACTGGATTTAAATGTAAAGATTTCCTCACACCAATGTATTTTATTTATTCCCTTCAAAGTGTGCAAGCCCCATTTCCAATGTCTTTTTAATATAATACAGGCTTTAAGATGCCAGTAGTTTCACAAACTCCAGGTATGTTCCTGTTGAAAAATATTTTTAAAATAAATACATTTCATCAAGTGTTTCAGTAAGGTAGAAAACAAATGCTTTTTTAAAAGTCTCATTTATTGTTTGCCTTATGCTCCCACACTGCATAATCACACATTGAAAATTGCTGCTGCATGACTAAGGGAAGCCATATGCTAAAAGAAATGAACACCAAGTAGTACATGCTGCACACACAGCATAGGTAAATTGCAGTTCCACTTAAAAAACCCTAAAGCACCCACACTTGCATTGATTTATCTTCCTATTTCTTTTGGCTAAAATCTAGTTCTGAGGGGAGGGGGGCTGCTCAAGTAATTTTCATGTTTGGTTGTTCCTCACAAAGCTTAGGCCACCACGCGCTCAGTGAGGTTATGGGAGGTATCCTATCATTACCTCTACCTTTCAAGCCATTGACAGAAAATAAACTAAGCAATGTATTTATACAGACAAAAACTCTTCCCCTGCCCCTCAAAATCAGTATAATTACAACTAAAACAGCAGGTTGATCAGCAAAGTCAACATCACATGACCTGCCCACACCATGAGAGCTACCATTACAAAATGGGATAAAAACCACTTGCAGTAGGTACATAAAGTTTGCTATTAGTCTGTGTACAAAGCAGCTGTGTCATGTACTCGCATTCATATACTGGCATGAAAGGAAAAAAGTGAATTGTTTGAGAGGAAGGTAATAATCAGCCAAAGCCAAGTAGTTAATTTAAATACTTCATCTTGAACAGCAACCTCAGAAGGCACACAAAAGAACTCAAGACAGCTCAGTCAGCCTTCAATAACTCGTACAATGACACACCGTTTCCTTCTCAAGATATAGGGAGAGCTCTTAAAAAGACAATTGGAAGATGAACACCTTGTTTTCTTTTACTGGTCCCACGACCATGTCTTTGCAGATTACAAAGTACAAAAGTAAGACTATATACATATGAAGAACGGCACATAGGTATTACATTATCTCAAACAGCAGTATGAGAAATTGTTTGATTTTGGTCTTCTGACATCAATCAGTTAATACTGAAGACTGACCTATCTTGATCTATATTTTACAGCTACACAGAAGCATATGCATTCCCTCCCACACATCCCATCAGCTTCACCTCTTAGAATGAGCCCCATTTCAGATTAAATTTACGTTCCACAGAGGTACTGACCACTGCTACAGATCAGGCCAAACAGTGTTTTGAATGGCACAATCAGCATTTCCAAATAGCAGCAACAATACAATATACAGGTTACTCAGAAGTTGAAGGCGTTTACCAGGCTCCTGGTTTTTTGCATGAATGCCATGTTGCTTTCTATATTGATTTTAAAAGAAATATTTCCATTTTAAGCTGTTTTACCAAGGGCAAGAGTATTACTTTTTGACTGTCCTTGGGACTTTGGGTTCTCCTAGCTCTACAACAGAAAACACCCCATTTTTAAGTCTTTATATGAAAAGTTGCAAATCAATTTCTAGGGATCATGCAAAAAGCCACTTGCAGCAGCCCATCATACACTATCAGGCACAAAGAATGGGAGTGGTTTCTATTAGTATAACCCATGCTTCCCTCCCTCCCCCCAAGTTCTCACATTCAATTTCTTAAAAAAAAAAAAAATAAATCAAGCTTATTCTGTTACAGAGTGCAGTGTAAGTGTATCAGAGGAACCATTACCTGAAACAAGTTCTCAAACAAAAGAGGCTTTCCCAAAGCTTTTATGTAATAATTTCAACACAGAAAGAGTAAGTATGTTTATTGTTTTACAGCAGAATGCCCCAATTTAAGAACAAAATTGCTAGATGTTCAGCTGTGCAAAATGGTACATAGTGCTTCAGTACAAGTGGAAAAGAACATGATTTGTTAGCAAGTACTTTCAAATACAATTTAATGGTCCTACAAGATAGGACTTGAAACCGGGGACTGATCCACAGGCAAATAATTTTTTCTGCCTAAATTGGACCCAGCCGCTTTGGACCCAGAACCAATGCCACAGATTCCTCATTGCTGAAAAAAAATCACCACACTGAATTGCCAGATTCAGTGTCTTCATGCACGTTATCAAGAAATGGATCAGTCCTCTATGTCAGTTTCTAGCCCCATCTACAAGTATCATCTGGCTCCGATAAATAAGACTCACAGGAATTTCTTGAAGGTCAATGGTCCATAATGGTAGTTATTCTACATGATCTGCTCAACTTGATTTCCAATTCTAGTTAGGCTGTTTAAATAACTTTCTTGAATTCATCGTACAGCACAAGCACAAAAGCACCCCCCATGCCTCTGAGAACATTAGACCATGCACCCTTGAAGAACGCCTTTCCTCCCTCATCCCGTGCAATCTTCCGCCAGCAGTCAATTGTTCCAGAGTACATGATATCAGCTGTAGAGGAAAAAACCCAAAGAATTATTTTTTAACTCCTGTAATTCTATCGAAAATTTTTTTAACAACTGCCCTGTTTCACTTCTCTAGTTGCTTTGTGATGTCCCAACACACATTTTAAGACTGTAACACAATACTAATTCAGGCAATAGAAAAGATTCCGATCTGCTCACCTAGTTGTTAAAAGTTAAGTCACAAAATAAGTGTTAAGCATTCTTTTTGGAAATTATACAGTCCCCTAATTGCCTTCATTTAGTTTGTCATTGCAAACAGGCAGTCCATTCGCATATTTCATATTCTATAAAGAAAAGTCCTCAGCATAATTCCTGACAAACACCACAAGTTAGGAGCCTTACTGGATTTCCTCATGTTATTTACATGTAATATAACTTAAATCAGACTTATGGAACAAGAAACTAAGTGCTGAAGGATGACTATTAGGGAAAAAGAACTTCAACTTGCTAATTCTGCTTAAAGAGCTACACAAATTAACAGCCTACCTCCTTTGCGTCCTGACTGCATCATCATTCTACGCCGCACTGTATCAAAAGGATAGGAGACCACGCCAGCCACAGCAGTCACCGTCTGGGCAATCATCCAACTGATAACAATGTGAGTATTTCTGGGGTCTGGGAGCATGCCTGCAATAAAAAAAAGTAATTAGCTTTTTATCTTGTACATTCTCCTCCAGTTCACTCACCGCATGACAGTTATAGAACTACTGTTATTGAATACTGTAAAGCCATATTTGAAATTTGCAACAAGACACTTGATAAACTTTAAACATGCTGAAGGGATTAAACAATGCAGAAATTCAGAGGATTTTCTTTTCAACAATCAAAACAGGTAACATTTAAGCAACAGAATTCTTTTCAGACTGGCATGAGAAGAAATCCAACTATTCCCTACTCTTTTTAGAAATAAACGTCACTAACTTAAGCCACTGTCTCTGAATTACATTAAACTGTAAGCTAGTATCAAAGACCTCTAGGCCCAAACATCAAGCTAAAACAAGTGCTTTGCAAAAGCACTGCTCAATCCCATTCTGCTAAACACACCTGAATCTAATACAGCTACAGCAATGCACTGAACAAAACCGAACTTTATTATAGTTGTGGATGATTACCAACACGCTTTGGTACCATTAGGAGAAACTAATTTAAGTACAAAACCAGGAGTACTTGAAAGTAGCCTGCTGCCATCAACATATGCCTGAGTTTTGCCTTGAACACTGCACTGTCACTGATGCTGGCAATGATATCCCCCTCCACTCTCACACAGTTACTACAGAGTAACATCTAAGAACAACACAATTCTGAAAATGTTTATCAGATCCCCTCCAAAATTTTACCTTTTGCTGTATCATAGATCCCAAAGTAGGCAGCTCTATAGATGATGATGCCTTGGACAGAGACATTGAACCCTTGATACAAGCCACGCAGACCATCAGACTTGGTAATTTTGACTAGGCAGTCCCCTAGACCAGAGAATTCTCTGTCTGCACCAGCTTTTCCAACATCAGCAGCCAAACGGGTTCTTGCAAAATCCAAGGGGTAGACAAAGCAAAGGGAAGTGGCTCCAGCTGCACCACCAGAAGCCAGGTTACCAGCAAAATACCTCCAGAATTGAGTGTGCTTGTCTACACCTCCCAAGAACACCTGCTTATACTTATCCTTGAAGGCAAAGTTGAGAGCTTGAGTTGGGAAGTATCTGATGACATTTGCCAAGTTTCCTCGCCAGAAAGACAGCACTCCTTGTTCCTTTGGAATACGCACTACGCAATCGATGATACCCTTGTACTGCTTATCAGCGGCGATTTGTTTACTTGCATGTTGTACCTGCAAATAAAAATAGGTGTTTTGACTGTATGCCTTGGCAGGCCTGCATTACAGCTGTGTTAGTTAAAAGTATGCTTCTACTTTCAAACAAGGGCCGTTAAGGCTGAATGCCTGATGTTGGTTGTTGACAGAGACTAAGCCTCTGTTAACCATGATAAACCAGCTGTGACAGCAAACCTCCAGGCAAAGCCTCCAGGGTCAGTCTAAGTCTTAATATTAGACCTGCCATCTATTCATATTCTGGTGAAAACTAAAGAATTTGAGGATTAACCTGAGTTACTTCTCCAGAATTGAAAGCCCAGGGTTTACAGGCGCACAAACCCAGAGAACGTACGTGAGGAAGAACCAGAGATACAGAGGTCTCGTACACTCCGAAGCACCAGACGCAGGCTGGTTAACATGGCTTCCCAGCTCCTTCAGAGCTCAGGACTCGCCGAAATCGCAAGGGCAAGCCGTTAACAACAAGGCCAAGCACAAGCCAAGGGCGTCAAGACTGCGACTACCTACTCCCCGGAACCCCCACTGACGTTGCCGGGCCCGCGGGCGGAGGGGGNNNGCCGGCCCCGCGGGCGGAGGGGGCGCCTGCGCGAGCCGCATGACGCCGAGAGGCGGGCGTACAGGGGACGGCGGGGCAGAGGCGGCCGGCCCCCCCACCGCGGCCAGGCCGGGGCCGCTCACACCGGCGACCTCCGCGAAGGTCACGCGAGTCACCTTGGGGCGCCAGGCCGCCTCGCGCCGCGCCCCGCCCGTAGGGATCACACGAGGCCCCGCGCGCCGGTGGCAGGCCCGGCC